>JASFCW010000291.1:0-13345 GCA_036936985.1 Crucibulum cyathiforme
CTAGCGTAGGGTATATCCAATTCGTAGAACTTGGGGAACTCGTAGTCGAATACGAGGCCCCTTATATACTGTAGGTAAAATGTAACTAACTAAAAGAGTGTCAAATAACTGTGTAGTTAATAATCTGAGTCCAAATGTAAGTACTAAGATAAGATAAAGGAATGTACTGTGGTTTGATCTAGGTAACCGTCACACACAAGTTTGACAATCAGAATCCATGCAAGAAGATCAAGGCATGGAAGGTTGAAATGATGTAAATAGTCTTCTTTGATGTGACACCAGCTGTCAAGGTTTCATTAGGTAAAGTAATGCACCACAAATGATGGGAAGAACTGGAACTTACTGTGCTTCCACCATCATTGTCGTCCTCAAGCATGGAATTGCAGCTGGGTTAGCTGACCGTGCCCACAGCTCCCATCAGCCTCACTGATACCAATTCTCCCAAAGGTAAGCCCATAAGTTTGCTAAATCACATTCAATGCAGAACTGATAGATTTGTTTGACTGCCCATGTTTTAATCCCTTCAGGTGTCGGAGCTGAGTACCCAGGGATGAAAGGATGAGCACAGAAATGTCACAGCATCAGCTCAACCACCTCCTCCTTGAATTCTGCCAGGCAGAAGGTTCGGTGAGAATTGATAGCAGCTTCATCTTCATCTTTGGCATTCACTCGGGAGCTTGAACTAGGTGTGGGAGTGGTAGTTGGCTGTGGCTGCATAGATGGAGGTGGAAGACAAATCTGGAGCAAAAACTCATTGGAAGCAGGGAGAGTTTGCTGTGGTGCAGGTGGGAGTAGGTGAGACATGTCTGGCATTTCACCAGGCAATCCTCCTTCATTGTCATTCTTGTCGGGTCGACCTCTGGGACAAAAATTGGCACTGATGAAGGTAAATTCCTCTCGAGCTCTTTTCACATTGTATGGCATTGTATTCAACTGTCCTTTCAGCTGTTTTCCCACAGCTTCCTTCAAATGCCACCAGCAGAGTTGGATCTTTGCCTCGAACCACACCTCCTGGCTCATCCCAATCTCTGCCATATCCTTGTCCAGCAACACGAACTTTGGTATTATTCCATATTTCTCCCACAAGGCTTTACCCCAGTGGGTGAGGGCTTTCAGATGCTTTCCATGATCAATTGAGGATGCGGTTGACAGTAGGCAATAGGATAGTGGAAAGCCAGAGTTATCATACTCTCTGAGGGCGGTATACAGCTCAAGATGCTTTGAGTTGGTATTATCTGCATGGATATATTGTGAGTCAAAATGTGTTTTATGTTACGAAGGCTTAATTAACTTACAAGTTGCATCAATTCCTATCTCAACAACCTTTTCTCTTAACCTCTCCATAATCCTCTTCATTCCCCATGCAACCTGCTCAACTCCATCATCCATTGGTATGTCAAGGACATCAACATCATGCATTAATTCATTTAGGAGGGCCTTCACAGATGGTAACTGCATCTTATCCCTCTTCCATAGAGTCTCACTCAATGTCATCCACACAGTATGCACCTGGGCTGCAGACACATTTGGAAAGTCATTTTTGTGGCTGTTTAATCATTTTGATATTTATCTAAGTATGCAGATATTTCGTATATGAGTACAGTACATTGGAGCATGTACACTATCCGTTTGCCTTACGAGCTCACCGAGGCCAAATGTTTATTTCGCTTATTTCAACAGTAAATGCGTGATATAGTGTTGTTGAATGGGATTGTAGTGTAATACCGCCCTCATGGATGGAAGCCAGGTTGAGACAATTCGGCCCCTTGGCATGGAGCTGCCAAGTCGACTTCGGAAGTTGCCGCCTCGACTTTCAAGAGTACGTAACAGGACGATTTGGCGGGGTGCAAATACAGTCTACAACGACTTGACTTCAAGTTTGCAAGACGCCCATTCCATCGCATCCCAGTACCCCCGACGGATCAGCCGCGCCGGTCGATGACGAGAGTCTGGAGCTGATAGTTTCGTCAATGCCTCATTCTCCTTACACGTCCTCGTCATCAATCATCGTTGACAAGCCTGTCGTGCCTGTCGTTGACCTTCCACCGTCGCACACCATGTCGACACCCTTAAGCCTGAAGCACAGAGCCGCTTTCTCTCGATCTTTTAGACTCCTTCCTCCCTCTTCGTTTCCATCCTTGAATAACGCGCTGGACTTTCATCCACCTTGCTATGCTGCAATACATTGCCCTCCTGGCACTTTCACAAGTCCATGTTCATTCCCGGTCCTCTTCCACGGCCTACATCCCCATTCATAGTCCGTCTCACCGTGAATGTGACACTCTGTCTCCTGTACTCCTCAATCCTCGCCCTCCTTCGCGCTTCCAGCTCCACTCCCGCCGCGATGGCTTGAAGCTAGAGCACGACGGCCTGTGCTAGTGTTGGGATATTGGAATACAGAATCCTGGTGCGTTCGACCTATCTTGTTGCCGTCTCAACTCACTAACGCGCTCATCCTCTAAAATGCTGTGGTTGCTTCTTCTCTCAGAGTGCAAATACGGTCGCGTTTCAAGATAATTCTGAGGCAAACTGGCGCCACGCTCCGATCCCCGCATATACTCGCTAATACGTCCAGCTTTCCAAATATGAGCTGTATGTCTCTGGCGCATTTCGTGAGTAAGAACTCCAATCTGGGCTGTTGGTGCGTCCTCATCGTTTCTTCTGTCTGTTACTTTCTCAACTTTACCCAGACTCAATCGTCGCTCTCTAGCATCTTTCCATCGCTTCTCATCCCTGGTATATCTAATTTGCGTTCATTCTTGTTCATCGACACGAACCTACTGCTCATGTCCGTGAGATCATCCTCTGCAGATGCCGATCGGCGAGGTTATGAAGCGCGAAGACGCCGATGTGAAGTCTTGGGTTTAGACACACGGTCGGGAATGAGGCACACTAGTGAGTAACATTCTACCTTTAGACTCCGCTTCCCATGAATTCTTACATTCCCTTGACTTCATAGACTCTGGCCACGTTGTGGTATGCGTCGGCGCTACTTCTCTGGATCATTGCAGCTACGTTTACACCAGCCCGTTTGATATAACATGCGAAAGCTGGTATTGCTCAGTTACCCTTCGACTGTTGATGAACAGATGAAGGACATTCCGATGTTGTCCGTTCTGTTGCATACTCTCCAGACGGAAATTTAATTGCCTCTCTTCACGAGGAGAGGCGCACAGTGCCATTAGTTCAGCACTGCGTAGAAATGAGTAAAAAAAGAAGAATTTTTTTATAAAATGAACACTTACTCTGTTGTGGGGGATAGGAAGGGAGCAGAGCCGGGGACAAAAAAGAAAGACAAAGCGTGATTTTGCATCACGTGAAATATTTCCTAAAAAGGAATGTCATAGTGGGGGAGACCGGAGGGAGTTGGAAAGTGCACGCTGGGAGCGCCGCGAGAACTAAATACGGACCTCACCAGTCATGTGACCCTTGACAGATCAGATATCCAACACTCGACATCAATCTCACCAATCGATAACAAACTTTGTTCAGAACCTCCATCTTCAGCACCTTGTGAGCTCTCAGATACCTCACTGTTCTTATGCATATCCATTATTCCTGATGCCTTACTTTGAAAATTCCACAGGCGTGGACATCAGATACAGTAACATGAACGATATCAGAGGGAATCAAATCAATCAATATTATAATGGGTATAGCCCACTCGGTATGAGAACACCTTACATCGCATTTTATATTGTTTTCATTTTATAGATTTACATCGCATTCTTTCACCTGTTGGTGGTGCTTCGTATACTCGTCCTGAACCTGTTGCAAGGTGCCATCCCGGCACTCGTCTGGAAGTTTTGGCGGAAATAGAAAACTGGATTAAAGATAGCGATGGCCGTCCTATACTCTGGCTCAATGGGCCTGCTGGATCAGGGAAATCTGCAATTTCACAGACTATTGCAGAGCGTTATGCAGGCCAGAAACAAATTATTGCTAGCTTTTTCTTTTGCCGTGGTACAGCACAACGGGGCACAATTCAGCATCTTATTTCTACTTTGGCTCATCAGGTTTCCATATCTGATGAAGATGCCAGATCTATTTTGATTGATACCATAAGAGAAGAGCGAAATCTTCCTGAACAAGCTCTATATTATCAACTAGTCAAACTCTTGATTAAACCCATTCAAGCAATAGGTCTGGATCCATCAAACAACCTTATCATCATTGATGCTCTAGATGAATGTGATGACAAAGAATTAATATCTGAATTTATTGAGGCCATTGTTGATATATGCAATGTTTCCAATCTTCAGCTTCCATTCAGGCTTTTTCTTACAGGCCGTATTGAGGAGCATATTCAGGAACAATTCTATAAACCAACTACACAATTAGTGGTCAAATATCTGTCATTGCAAAACTTTGATGCTACAAACAATATTCAACTATTTCTGCAAACGGAATTGTCTTCACTATATGAAAGGAAGTCCAAAATTATGCAAGATATACCATTGCCATTGCCTTCAAAAGAGAATCTTGAAAGACTGTCCAGAAATGCAGCAGGCTCATTCATTATTGCCTCCACACTGGTCAAATTTATAATAATGGAAAAGAAACATCCTGATGATAATTTGAAAGTGGCTTTAGATATGACAGATGGATTTGATCCTGTCTATCATCAAGTTATTTCCACAGCTGTCCAAGAAAACAAGACATTACAAAATAAACAGCTGCATATTCTTGACAGAGTTTTAGCAGTCATAAGCTTAGTAGAAGAACCACTATCTATTTCTGCTATGAGTGTACTGCTGAAGATGAATGCATATCAGATAGCCTCAATGCTTTCAAGGCTTCAGGTTATACTTCTGATTCCTGAGAAGGATGATGAGCCTGTTAGACTTTTTCATACATCACTCAGGGACTATTTGTGTACAGAACAGCGCTCTAAGGAGCTCTGCATAAACATGCAGCAGGGTCATACAATGCTTGCAATTAGATGCTTACAATTGGTCGTTGGATATTCAAAGAAAGATGATGAATCAAAAAATCAAGACATTGACAAATATGCATGCCAACATTGGTTGCATCATTTGAATCAAAGCCTTAAATATTCAAAGAATCAGGATCTCCTCAATGATGCTATGTTGAAATCAGCCTTGGCTGACTTTACAACACAATCATTGATATATTGGTGTATAAAGTCAGATGCACATTTAAACATGAGAATATTGGATGAAATACTGGTAAGAATCATTTATCAATTCATTAAGTGAGATTATATACTTTGATACAGAAGTATGAAGGGGTGCCAATAAAGTTAAATGATATCTTTGAAGACTATGTCATAATTAGCACAGCTTTGCAAGGAAATAAGGCCTTAAATGATAAAGATCTGCATATTCTTGCTACTAGTGAGCTACACTATTCCAGTTTCAGAATATTTCTAATCTTTCCTTTTTTAGCCAGGAAGGCTCAGATATATAGAAAGATTGATGCCTTGGAGATTAACTTTCTGGATTAACTTTTCCTTTATAAAATTAACTTGACTTAACTTTTGGTAGGCAAAGTTAACTAGTACCATTTTAACAGGTTTTTTCAAGGCATGTCATTAAAGTTACTTGTAATCATATTAACAATATTTTTTCTTCTATTTCTCTTTTCCCTGCTTTTAGCAATTGCCTACCTATTGATAGCTGAAAGAATACTAAACTTTTCATTATGGGTCAAATAAAGAAAAAGAAGCTCTTATTCAACATTTTCTCTACCTTTATTACCAAGTGAATTCATTAAATGGTGCATAACTAGTGGTCCATGGAGTCATAATAGTGGTGGTATGGAAAGTGCACATACCACCAATGTTATATATAGTGGTGATATGTAGAGTGCACATACCACCAAGGTCATATACAGCATACCACCAAGGTCATATATAGTGGTGGTATGTAAAGTGCACATACCACCCAAGGTTATATATAATGGTGGTATACTCATGATATTGATCATAACTGTGTAGATAACAAGAAAGTACAAAATATAAATCAAGTCTCCTATATTTGATTATAGATAAGCAAATATAAATTAAATCCTAGCTGTTAGCATTCATCATTTACCAAGTGACATTGCCTCACTGGTAGGTTCTAGCACTCCTAAGTTACCCTAGTTGGTACATCCCTAGGGTCTATGAATTATATAGTTTAGTTGACATTCAAGGTTAAGTGCCAGGAATGTATCAGTGGTCTGTCAAGCCTCATATATCACCCCCTTCCAAGGTGAGGAGATCCTCATTTCAGCTATCTTAACTAGTGGTCCATGGAGTCATAATAGTGGTGGTATGGAATGTGCACATACCACCAAGGTCATATACAATGGTGGTATGTAGAATGTGCATACCACCAAGGTCATATAGAGTGGTGGTATGTAAAGTGCACATACCACCCAAGGTTATATATAATGGTGGCATGCTCATGATATTGATCATAACTGTGTAGTTAACAAGAAAGTATAAAGTATAAATCAAGTTTCCTATATCTGATTATAGATAAGCAGACATAAATCAAATCCTAGCTGTTAGCATTCATCATTTACCAAGTGACATTGTCTACTGGTAGGTTCTAGCACTCTTAAGCTACCCCTAGTTGGTGCATCCCTAGGGTCTATGAATTATATAGTTTAGTTGACATTCAAGGTCAAGTGCCAGGAATGTATCAGTGTTCTGTCAAGCCTCATATGTCCATGTTGGGACTTTATTGACATATGTTCACCAACAGTGTTAGCACTAACACAGGCTGAACACATCAAAAGTCAATCTTCCTTTCATAATTATGTATTATTTGGCTTGACAAGTTATTACTTAAGTATATTCTCTTTACAAAGCCTTGTACTTAACTTGAGCTTTCTTTCATATTTTGTCTTGTTTTTCCTATTCCAAACCCCTATGCACAACTTTTAGTTGTTTTATATCCTGAAGCTTAAAATTCAGCTTTGTTCTATTGTGAAAATTATTACTCTTGTTACTCCTCCTCATATACAAGGTTGTGACACTGACACCAGTGTATGCATGGACATGGACTCCATGTATACTAATATGAACTATTTTTTGGTGGTGCTCCCCACAATTCATGTATAGTTAGTGTACATATAGTCCACTTAATCTATGTATGTTTTAGGTGGATTCTTTTTTTTTTGGAATGATCTATGTATGCTCCTTGTGAGTCCACCCATGTAAAACTGGTACATTGACTGCACATACCAGGGTGGTCATAAAGAGGTATATGCATCATGGTGGTCATCAATGCCACTAGTATGCCTACTACATATACCACAGTGGTTATACCAACACTGGTATATCTACTGTATGTACCAGGGTGGTCATAAATAACACTTGGGTATCTATTGTATATGCCACCATGGTTATAATAACAGTGGTTTATTTACCAGAATAATGACAAATAGTGGCAGTATGTACCAGCAACAGCATCCACCAACCATGCATTGTCAATAACTAGTGTATACTGATGACTGTTTGTCTCCATGTTGTATTAGTTATTCTCTTCATCTCATAGTCAATTATACTATATATTTGTTTATATCCAATGTCTACAAGAAGCCCCTCACTAGACTCAATTGGAGTGTCTAAGAATGATAAACAACAGTGAAGTAAAGTAATTAAATCATGTGTAAATGCTTATTTAGTTTACAATCTCCAAGTAAGAAATGATTCTATTTTTCCAATGGCAAGGAATCCAAGTGCTAGATGGCTTGTTTACACATGTAAGTTGCCCTCAGTAAGAAGGGTGAGGACAAATTTTTTTTAGCATAGAAGCATGTACATATATTTTAAATGGCTGCTACAATTCGATCAAGTTCACTAAATAACTGCAGACCAAATGACCAACAAGTCTCCTTCGATGCACAGATGTGCTTGAATTTATTTGAATCCTCCTTCTTCTGACATGCATCAGTTCAAAAGCCATTATCCAACATAGCAAAATAGGCCACCAGCAGAGTACTGCATGGAATGAGACACAACTCTCACCATCAGAAACAGGAATGTTAGCATGGGCAAGTGCAGCTGAGGGAGGAGGATCAAAGCACCAGAGAGAAACTAAATGGTGAGCTTTAGGTCAAGTAGCACAAGATGCCCTCCCTTGGTGTGGTCAAAGCTGCCAAGTGACTGAATGGCACACCAGCTGAATGCAAGATTTTGTGAGTTGCAATGTGTTATCTCCATGCCTCATCACACAACTCTGCATGCTATCACAAACTCTGCACCACTCACATACAACTCTGCGCTTTTGACCCACTTCACCACTTGTCACTCATGGACTTCCAATCCCACCTTGTTCTGATTATATACTATTATCTCCTTGGTTTATACATTTCTAGTTACCCAGTTCTCAGCCACCATTACTTTGTTCTCCACCTCTGATACTTAGTTCTCTGCCACCATTACCCAGTTCTCCACCTTTACTTATTATATAAGCTTAGATACTTCAGTATGTAATAACATTAGTTTGAATATCAACTTAGTCATCCTACTTTAACTTGCCTTGAGTTCTAGTCAACTCTGCACTCCTCTGTAGAACTCCTGCAGGGAGATCTCCTTGTCATTCAGAACTCAACCTTGAGTTCTGTCTTATCTCATCCCTCATCCTCTGAAATCCAGGGACAGCTAGTGGAAAGGGGTGCAGCACATAAGCTGAAGCTGAAGTCCCTATTACACCCTCAAGGCAATCCAACTCTGAGCCTCAGTGTTCTATGACTTTGTGCTTAAGTCTTCCATTCTCTGATACTGGACTTAACACAATGCTTCTTTGTCCAAACACAGGGGCCAAAGTTGAATGTTGCTGCAGTGAAAATGCTCTTAGGAAAGATGTGGTGAAGGTGTTGGTGGTGGTCAAAAAGTGGGTTGAGATGCTGTTTGTAGTAACCATATAGGTCCTCTCCCCAGAGGGCAAATCCAGCTACTGTAGTAGAAAAGCTTTGAAGGAGAAAGAGGGAGCAGAAGCTTACCATCTGCAAAGGCTGCAAGGCACTTGATGTGGATGTTCTGAAGCAGCCTCTCAGCCATAGGTCCATGCAAATGTCCACTCAGGTTGGTGGGATGACTCCCACCTAGGGGCATGGTCACCCCTACATTAACAGCAGGGTACTTGCCTCAGTGGTGGCTCTGCTTGTCCTCAGTGGTGGCTCTGCTTGTCCTCAGTGGTGGCTCTGCTTGTCCTCAGTGAAGCCAGCATGCTGGCCCTCCTCCATGCTGGCCTCATAAGCACTGCAGCATGATTCAGTGTAGCTTGGGTCATTGGGCTGCCCAACAAGGCAAAGGATGACATGCTAATTTGAATCTAGAAGTGGAATGCTGCCCCCACAGAAAGGAGGCTGGTGAGATGGACTTTAAGAGTGCAAGGTGATAATGACTCACCTACCAGCCCATTCAATTTGCTGATACCCTTCCTGCAGCAACTTCTCCAGCAACTCTACCCACTCCCCTTCCTCATAATGAAATTGAGTCATTGTCATTGAATGTCAGGTCAGGAGCAAGTGGCATGTTGCAGATGGACCCTGGTGCAAGTCCAGCTGTGCCATTAGCAGGAAGGAGGAAGCAGGCTCACCTTGTTGCACCCTTTGCAGAAGGTGGAGGAAGATAGAGGGCAGGTGACACAATATTTGGGGCTGCTCTTCAAATGAAATTGAGTCAGCACCATCAAACATTGTGCCAAAAATGAGTGGTGTGCTGCAGCTGGACCCTGGTGGGTGTCAGGCTGTGCCATTGGTGGGGGAAGTAGGGCATGGGCTCACCTTGTTACTTTTCCAAAAGAAGATGGGGGAGGATGGAGGGCTGGCAGTGTGAAGCTCAATACTGCTCTCAAATGAAACTGAGTCAGTGCCATTGAATGTTGGGTCAAGAATGAGTGGCATGCTGCAGCTGGACCCTGGTGTGAGTTTGGCTGTATCATTGGTGGGGGTAAGGAAGCAGGCTCACCTCATTATTTTTTCTGCAGAAGATGAAGGAGAGCAGAGGGCTGGTGGTGCAAAGCTCAATGCTGCTCTTCAAATGAAATTGAGTCAGTGCCATCAAATGTCAGGTCAAGAATGAGCAACATGCTGCAGCTGGACCCTGGTGCATCTGGCTGTGCCATCAGTGTGGGGAAGGAAGCAGGCTCATCTCATTATTTTTTCCACAGAAGATGAAGGAGGATAGAGGCTGGCAGTGCAAAGTTCAATGGCATGTGTTGCTGGGATCATTGTTTGATATCATGTGTAGCACATGTGGACAACACAGTGGCACCTAGAAAGCAATGCCAAGATGTTCAAAAGTGATTGCAAAGTTGGAAAACACAGCACCTACCAGTAGAAAGCAATGCCAAGACAGCCACTGAGCACAGACCTCCACTAAATGCTTGTATATGACAAAATGAATGCTAGTATAGAATATATTGAATGCTAGTAAATGGTCTGCAAAGTTCAGAAGGTCCATAAAACTTCAACTCAGTCATAAGCTTCTCCACTAAGCGGCACTTAGAAGAACAAGGACATGCCACAATGATCCTCAGCAGCACTGAAAAATGGAAATTTGATCCCCTTGTCTTGCAAGGTGAGTGACAGCATCTCATTTCTTCATGCAATATTTAAATGCATGGATATCAGTGCAATTCTTTATGGACTCAGGAGACATCACAAGTAGATGCTGCAGCTCTCCTAATACTTGGTGTGTCTGCAGGAATGCTTGCTTTTCAAAACTGACATGCTGCTGTGCCACTAAATCCATTGCAACTGCTGATGGTTATGCTGTTCAAAACTGAGGGCATTCTGCTCTGTCTGCTTGATGTTTTAATTCAATTGCTCTTCTGGATATTTTGTCCAAACCATCATAGCTGTTGATGATTGCACCATTCAAAGCTGAAGGCATTCTCTTCCATCTGCTTTATGCTTCAATTCAACTATGATTCTGGATCATTTGACAAAACTATTACAACCACTGATGGTGACACCATTCAAAACTGAAGGTATTCTATTCCATTTGCTTCAATATGCTTTAATCCAACTCCACAGCCACTTGCTTCTCATTGTCTCTACTCTCTTGCCTCCATCTCAACCATGGCTCAGTTTCTTTCTCATCAAACACATGCAATTGTGCACTCTCTGGCCCACTGGGCTCCACCTGCCAGATGTATCAGAGTCCAAGGAAAGTCAAAATGGTTCCATTCCATCTGCATCATACTTGCCATCCTCTATGTTTTGTGATCCCCAACTCTTGAATCCATCTCAAACACAGCTCAACTCCATTCTTTTTAAACCATGCAATTGCACATTCTCTGGCCCACTGAGTACAAGGGTAGCTGTATAATTCTATTCCATCCTCTATGTTTTGTGATCCCCAACTCCCTTGCCTCTATCTCAACCACAACTCAATTCCTTTCCCATCAAATGCATGCAATTGCACATTCTCTGGCCTGCTGGCTCCATCTTCTGCATGTATCAGGGTCCAAGGGTAGCCATATTAGCTGTATAATTCCATTCCATCCTCTACATTTTGCAACCCCCAACACTCACCTCTATCTCAACCATAGCTCAATTCCTTTCTCATCAAATGAAGGCAATTGCAAAATTCTCTGGCCCATTGGCCTCTACCTGCTACACATACCAGAGTCTGAGAGCAGCCATATGATTCCATTTTGTCCTCTACATTTTGCAATCCCCAACTCTCTTGCCTTTATCTCAACTACAGCTGAATTCCTTTCTCATCAAATACATGCAATTGTACATCCTTTAGCCCACTGGGCTCCACCTGCTGCATGCACCAGAGTCCGAGGGTAGCCATATAATTCAATTCCATCCTCTACATTTCATGATCCCCAGCTCTCTCAACTCCATCCCAACTACAGCTCGATTCCTTTCTCATTGGATGCATGCAATTGCACATTCTCTGGCCCACCAGCTCTATCTGCCACACACTCAGAGTCCAAGGGCAGCCACATGATTTAATTCCATCCTCTACATTTTATGATCTCTAGCTCTCTCAACTTCATCTCAACCACAGCTCAATTCCTTTCTCATCAAACACACAATTAAATATTCTCTGGCCTGCCAGCTCCACTTGCTGCATGCACCAGAGTCCAAGAGCAGCCATATGATTTGTTATATCATGCCTCATCACACAACTCTGCATACTATCATGAACTCCACACTACTCACACACACAACTCCACCCTTTTGACTCACTACACCACTCATCACTCACAGACTTCCAGTCCCACCTCACTCTGGTTACATACAATTATCTCCTTGGTTTATCTATTTGTAGTTACCTGGTTCTCAGCCACCATTACTTAGTTCTCCACCTCCATTACATAGTTCTCTGCCCCCATTACTGAGTTCTCCACCTCTACTTTGTTAGACCCAGTCCAAAACCTGTTATTTAGAGTTAATAGAATATGTATAGGGTTACCAAATCTGATTTGAGGGCCACTGAGTGAGGACTGAATGCATGGTAAGTTACTAAGGGTAGTGTGGTGCTTTAACAAGGCATGGGGATGATTTGAGAGTGAAGCATTGAGTCTAGTAGCTGGAGCAGAGGCTGAATAGCTATGAGTGAGTTACTGAGAGGGAGATTGTAGATGAGGGAAGTGGGAACAAATGATCTGGCCAGAGTGAGGCTCTACAGCTAAGGGATGATCAGGGAGGATATGGATCACTATGAGACTTGAAGACAAGGGAGATCCAAGCCCATATAGATGGATTGAGACAGATATAATTGGAGAGGATCAAATCCAGTATGTAGAAGATACTGAGACAAGATATATGATATATGACTGAAGATTAAATAGGAAAATATAAGTGTAACTAGCTTCTATGGATGTATAGGGTTTTTATAGTAATGGTAGCTAGTTACTGTCTAGGGTTTCGAAGGGAAGTAAGTGGGTTGTTCAGTATCTAAGTGGAACAGTAACATATAGGAGGATGTGGCTGTTACTAGTATGAATGACTTGGTAAGTACTTGCTGAGTATGAATGGGGTGGGGGGTGCAATCATGTCTGAAAGGGTGTGGGTGACCCATACACAATGTGGCTGTGGGGTATGGATGATAGCATGAAGTATGGGTGTTGTCCTGTGTAGATGAGGCTCAGTAATTCATCATGGTGGGGGTGGTCAGCTTGGAAGTGGAACCATTAGGTCAGCAGAAGTCAGTAAGAGCATATGAGGCTTGATGCATTGGAGGAATGTTTAGAGGGGAAAGGAACGAAGGAGTAGAAGGGAAAATTGGTAGGGTCGTGTCATACTTAGTATATAAACTTAGATACTTCAGTATCTAACATCAGTTCAATATCAACTTAGTTATCCCACTTTAACTTGCCTTGAGTTCTAGTCAACTCTGCACTCCTCTGTAGAACTCCTGCAG
>JASFCW010000292.1:0-12341 GCA_036936985.1 Crucibulum cyathiforme
TATATTAAGTATCCAAGATTGATTTAGATTTAGGTGTACAAAGCTCGGATATTGATACTACATCACAGTACTATTACCCCATCCATTCCAACCCTTACAGATGCATATAGCTACAATCGTGGACAAGCAAAGTCGACTAATTGGGTATTGAGAGATCGGCCCAGATTGGCACGAATTTTTTTGTTGGAATGAACTCAAAATGTCGAAAGACGTCGAAAAACGCGTCTCTGAAGCTTTTTCCCACGGGTTTTGTGACCGCCAAATTTTTGGCCTATTTCAATGATATTTACAGACATATTCTAAGGGGTGAGGACACTCTCCAGATGCATCATCACACTGCGTAACACTGCTCGGTGTCCCTTCTGCTTCCGAACAGCCCAAGCCGCTGCTTTCCCAGTCAAACCAGCCCTGTATGCACTCATGAATCGCCAAGTACAGTTACAAAACTGCTGTATAACATTGACTGCACATGCATCCAGAGTTTCAGTGGTTGCTTTCTTTGCATCGTCGAAGGTCCTCTTTGGAAGTTTACGATACCTGTACTTCACCCAACCCCAATACTAGCATAAATGTTAAACAAGCTGTACATTTTATAGATGAATTATTAAATACATACCATTTCAATCAGGTTCAATTCGCAATGAAACTTATGCAATAAGATGCATTTGTGCCCTGTCTCCTTGATTACAGACTCAAGCATTGAGATCTGATTCTATGTTCCCAGAATCCACTTGCCGTCCTTGTTTGATTCTACTGTGAATTCTGCCACAGAAGAGGCTTCTATTGTCAGGCACGTCAACACAATCTATACCTAGAGAGTGCTGAGGTCAATACACAAACTATAACTCAGAGAGAAAGAGGAGGAGGAGTGCAGGTATGAGACTGATAGTATTGGCAGTAAGAAACAACCAGCTAAAGACTACAGAATAAAGATGTATTACTACTACTATATATATTAGAAGACCATGCACATAAGGTGCAACTAAGTCATGTTTCAATAATGAGGGAAACATGTGTAAGTAATGTAACTACTGTGCACTATGGCTGCATACTGTGGTTCATGTTGCAAGCATGTTTCTAATATAAGATTGAAATGAAATATGTACTACTACTGTGTGTTATCCTCATGTCATAGACATGAGCTGGTGTTTGTTCTTGTCATCAATATTATAGAAACTGTTCGATAATTAGAAAAGAAAACTAAAAGAATGATCAAAATAAACAGTTCATGACATTACCCCCTCTCTAAGAATCATGTCCATGTGATCAAGTATCTTTCTCTTCTGCCATTTCTCTCATTGTTCTTCAATATACTGGTTCATTGAGTGGGTTGTCTGGTAGATTGCAGTTAATGATGTATTGCACATAGAGTAGTAGGGGTATGAGGGAGAAGACACAAAGGGAGGTTGTGATGCCGATGGTGATGCAGATGATCTTTCTGATGTTCCAGAAGATGGGGGCATCCATATAGTTCCAAGGTTTTGGGGAGTGGTTTCAAACAATTGTCGAGGTATGATGAGTAAGGAGTGTGTTTGTAGTTGGGGAGTGGCTGGGTATCTTTTATGGAATTCCTCTACAAGTTTGAGGCTATTTTCTAGGTTACCAATGGGTTCCCATGTTTGGGCTTCCTTCAGGTAATTCTTCCAATCAACTAGGTATTTCATTACTGGTCATCAGTTATGACTGCATCCTGATTGTTCGATTTGGCTGTCCAAAATAGTTTCAACCTCATATTCAGGTTGTCCATCAATAATGTCTGGGGGTGGTGGTGGTTCCTGATTCTGGAATGATGATGTTGGTTCCGAGAACAGTGTCAGTAGGGATTCATGGAAGACTGGATGTTTATGTTTCCACTGAGCAGGTAACTTCAACTTATAAGCCAATGATCCAACTTTCTCAAGTATTTCAAAAGGACTGTATTGTTTATCTTCCAGTTTCTTGGCTGGACGATCTGTTGTAATGTTAACTGCTTCAAGATAAACCTTGTCTCCAGGTTTGTAATTTTGTGATGGCTTTGTAGACCTGTCATAGAAACACTTCATGTTTTCAGCAGCAATTTTAAGTGATGCTTCAGCTTCTTGATGCATCCATGTCATCATATTAATGAATTCCTGTACACTTTGAGTTTTAACCATTCCTGAAGGTTTGATTCCTTTCCATGGGTGTTGTCCTGAGTTTAAAAAGAACGGCGAGTAACCAGTTGATGTGTGAACTTTATTGTTATAGGAGAATTCTGCAAGCAACATCCATTCTGACCAATCATCTTGTCTGTGATTGACAAAGATCCTGAGATAGAGTTCAACTTCCTGATTAACTCTTTCTGTCTGTCCATCTGTCTGAGGATGATAAGCCATTGACAAATTCTGCGACATTCCAAGTAGTCCAAATAAGTCCTTCATGAACTGAGAAGTGAATTGAGGTCCTTGATTGCTAATTACTCATTTGGGAAGTTTGTGGTTTCTAAAGATGTGATCTTTGAATTTTTTGGCAACTCTTATTGATGTGATTTCAATTGTTGTTGGGATGAACTTGGCTGCTTTAGTGAACCAATCTACTATGACAAGAATGGCATTCAATCCTAATGACTCTGGAAGAGGTCCTATTAGGTCAACCAATATAATTTCCCATGGTTTCAATGGTATTGCATTTGGTACTAGTGGTGTGGCAGGTGAAGTTCGATTTGGCTTAGTCCTTTGACAGACTTCACATCCACTAATGTACTTCCTGATGTCTGTCTGTAGCCTGGGCCACCAGTAATTTTGTGTAATCAACTCTTGGGTTTTATATTGTCCTGGATGTCCAGTTGTTGTGTCATGATGAAGATGAATAATTTCTTCTCAAAGTTTCTTATCTCTGGGTACATAGATTCTGTGCATCCATGTAATAGTCCCATCTTTGAGTTCCTTCCAACCGTTTTCCTTGACTGCTAAATTCCATTCAATGACTTTGTCTCTATTTTTAGATGCTTGTTTGATCCAAGATATCAGAGCTTTGTCAATTCCTACAACATCATGTTGCCAAAAATATTCTGGTTTGAGCATTATGACATTTTTGTTGTCATTTACCCCCTTCTCATGACCTGCTTGTCTCGAGAGGAAATCTGCTTTAGCCATTTGTTTTCCAGCTTTATGTTTGAGTGTAAAGTGGAATTCCTGCATTTCAGTTACCCATCTGACTTGTTGTTGGTTCAACTTCTGAGGTTTTCTAAAATATTCAAGATTTTTATGGTCTGTCCAAATCTCAAATACTTCTTTTGCCCCTAAAAGGTACTGTCTCCAGTTATCTAAAGCCATCATTATTGCTAGCATTTCTTTATCATATATCTCATAATTCCTTTCTGTGCTATTTAAAGCATGAGATATGAATGCTATTGGTCACCATGTTCCGTCAAGTTGCTGTTGGGATAAAATTCCACCATTTGCAAAATCTGAAGAGTCTACTTCAACACAGTATTTGCCTGTGTCATTGGGCATTGCTAAAACCAGTGCTGATGTTACTCACTTCTTCATTTCTGCAAAGGCATCATCCTGTTCCTTTGTCCATTTCCAAGTATTGTTCCCAGTTAATTCTGTTAATAGTTTGGCTACATGTGCAAATCCCAGTATGAAATGTCTGTAAAAATTAATGAATCCTAAGAATTGTTGAACATCCCTCTTGTTCTGAGGTGTTGGCCATTCAACTACTCCTTGGATTTTTGCTGGATCCATCCTGACTTGGTTGTGGGAAACCAGAAGACCAAGGTATTCTACTTCTGCTTGTTCAAATGTACATTTTTCTGGTTTCAAAAAGAGTTTATGATCTTTGAACTTCTGTAAAAATCTTTTTACCATGATACAATGTTCTTCAAGTGTAGCTGTAAAAGTAAGTACATCATCCATGTAGATAATGACTTTTCCTTCATCTATTTCTTGTTTAAATATCACATTCATCATGGTTTGAAATGTTGTCAGTGAATTTGTCAATCCAAAGAACATGACCAGCAGTTTGAACAATCCTCTATTGGTGTGGAACACTGCCTTCCATTCATCTCCTTCCTTGATCCTGACATTGTTGAATCCCCATCAGACATCTAATTTTGTAAAGTACCTTGCCTTTCTGAGCTTATCAACTAGTTCTTGGATAAGCGGCAGAGGGTATCTATTTTTAATCGTGATGTCATTTAGTCAATGATAGTCCTGTACAGGTCAAAGGGTTCCATCTTTTTTCTTAACAAAGAAGAACAGAGATGCCATTGGTGATTTTGAGGGTCTAATTTGTCCAGATTCAAGGTTCTCAGTAAGGAACTTATCGAGTTCTCCCTGTTCTGCTAGATTTAAGGGATAGATTTTACAATCTAAAACTTTAGCATCGGGTACTAACTCAATAGCATGATCCCATGGTTGTCTTGGTGGCATTTCATCAAAAGATTCCTTGGAAAAAACATCTTTGAACTTGTGATAGGCTTTTGGGACTATTTCCTTGAAGGTTTTTGTCTTCTTTGCCTTTGACTGTTGTTCAGCAAGTTTAGACGACTTAGTCTGGAATGCTCTGTACTGCATTTCTTTGTTCAAATCAATGACTAGGAGATGTTCTCCATCTTCGATTTCAGCTTCATCAATGTTAATGATGTCATTGTCTTCTTCAGGTTTTGGAGTTTGGACTAGTGGGGTACATTCCAATGGACATCTGGTAAACTCAATTTTAGAGTTTTTCCAGTTGATTTCAGGATTATGGAGTTTAAGCCATTCATGACAGATGAACATCTGGGCCTTTCCTAGATTAGACACTGCGAAATGAAGTCGTTCCTGATGATCCAAATATTCATTTCAATGTAATCAGTGATAGATCCTCCAGAGTTAAACATTCCATCTGCATTATAAACAGGAATTGGACAAGGATATTTTTGCATGTTGATTCTGTTTTATTTTGCAAATGTTGCATCAATGCAGCTTCCAGTGCAACTGCTATCAAGTAGTGCATTGAACTTAAACTTTTGTTTATCATCAATTGTCTGAGCAACTAGTTCCAGATCCATTTGTTGACCATTTGTTCCTCTAATGAATTTCTTTGGTTCTTTTAGTTCATTTAGAACCTCGATAACTTTTATGTCTGAAAGTTTATTAAGGTCTTTGACTGTTTGGTTGGAGACTTCCTTAGATTGTTTCATGTGGACCCACATATCGAGTATACCAATTGCCATTTCTGGTTTATGAACTTTCAGCTGTCAAGCTGTTCATTCAACACTCCCAGGTTTAACCATGACTTGTTCGAATTTTCTTGCACTTAATTCACTCTGTCTCTTTAATAAATCATTTTGTAAATTGGGAATGACTATGTTAGAAGAGATGAATGAATTGTCTTGGGTCAGAGCATTAGTGCTCATGTCTGACTGTATTGAAAACCTGACTTCAGAAGTTGCTCTGCAATCTTCATCAGTTCTGGGCTGTAAACTACAGGTGGTGTCATGGTGCTAATGTTTGAAGTACTGGCTACTGGTGTGTCCATAGTAACTACTCTGGTCGTATATTGCCTTGGCTTTTTGGGCTGTTGGCAGTCCTTACTGATGTGTCCTTTCTGTCTGCAATTGAAACATTGTCCATTTTTCATCATAGAATCAATGTTCATGGCATTAGGGTCCTTTACTGGTGTCATCTGGGTGGATGTAGGTCATGGTGTCCAGGTGTTAGACTTTGGTGCTGCAACTTGGCTTCCAGTTGTCTTGTTTCCTGGGGTTTTCCTGTCAAGGTTTCTTAACTCTCAATTGAGTTCCATGGCACTCTGCATCCAGTCCTTCAAGGTCATTTCTGCGACTTTCTTTCTTCCACTTATGATGGCTCGCACAAGGTCTTTTCTGAGACTATTTTTATATTTATAAATGAGGGTCTCATTGTTATATCCTGTGGTTTGGGCTAGTTCATAGAACTTCTGAGTTAAGTCGTCTGCATTCCAGGTTCCTTGGTAGATTTTTTCTATTGCATCCTGTGCATCCTGTTGTTCTGAATAAGAAGAGAAGTGGACCAAGAAGTTTTCCTTAAACTCCTTCCAATTCTCCATTCTTTCCTTTGCTGGATCATATCTGTTTCCTCTATCATTGAGGATCCAATCTCACATGATAATTGTATAGCAGTTGTTCACCCAGTTGCTAGCTTGGTTCTGTTCACCTCCGGAGATTAAGCTTAATGCAAAGTTAATCCTCTCAGTTCCTGCTGATTCTTCTATTTTCATTTGCAGAAAATAGACTTCTACTGATTTAATCCAGTTTGCTGCTTGGTTCTTTTCTCCATGATAAGCTTTTGGCTTCTCAGGTCTCAAGTGAGGTTCCAGTTGTCAGTTCTGTTGTTCCATTGCCTGTGCAACCTTCTCAGTTGCTACTGTGGTTCTTTCCTAAAATGGAACCATAGATCTAAGCAATGCTAGGATTGCAAAGACTACATTCCAAAATGCATCTACAAGAGTGGGAGGTCCTTCCACTTTGTTCTGTACTGTTGCCTGGTGGAGTTCTGGATAATCAGGCATATTCATTGAGTCTTTTGACAAAGTATTCCCAATATTCTGGTCGGGTGAGGAGTTTGTGATTGGTGTAAATATTTACTGGGAGATTGTTGGGGTCATAGGAGGATTTGGAGGGTGATTCGAGGTATTCTGGTGTTGGGAGGTGTGTAGCAGATTGGGGAGAGTAGTTGGTGAGGTTGGAGTAGTGGTCGGGGGTGTTGTAATGGATAACTGGGATCTCAGGGGATAGTTCCCTGGGTGTGGTGATTTGATAAACTGGTTGGCAGAGTATGGGTTTAGTGGTGGTGTAGGGGATAATGTGGATGGTTCAGTTGTGGAGGGTGCATGTGGTTTGAGATCTAGTAACGGGCATACAAAAATCTGTGCTGAATGATGAAGTGTAGCTTTGCACTGTTAACCAACAGTGGACCTTTCAAATCAAACAGTAGGGAGACACAAATATGGAGACCACTTTCTTGAGATACAAAACTAGTGTCTTCTTCTCTTCCAAAAGACCACTAGCAGATTGCAAAATCTCCAAAGATCAAATGCACTCCCTTGACAATCAGCAACAACGAGATGGGCTCAATGTTTCTTGATGTTATGCTGTCAGGTTTGATTTACACAATGTTCTCTGCAAGCTGAGATGGTAATGAAAAGGGTAGGGGAAAGAATAGGGTGGGATGTGAGTAAAGATGAACAGGGTGTAAAAGGGATGTAATGGTGTTCAGGTGGGTTTGAGTATCAAGGTTGGTGGAGGGAAGTCTTTAGCTTTTGTCAAGCATGTCAACACAATCTATACCTAGAGAGTGCTGAGGTCAATACACAAACTATAACTCAGAGAGAAAGAGGAGGAGGAGTGCAGGTATGAGACTGATAGTATTGGCAGTAAGAAACAACCAGCTAAAGACTACAGAATAAAGACATATTATTACTACTATATATACTAGAAGACCATGCACATAAGGTGCAACTAAGTCATGTTTCAATAATGAGGGAAACATGTGTAAGTAATGTAACTACTGTGCACTATGGCTGTGTACTGCAGTTCATGTTGCAAGCATGTTTCTAATATAAGATTGAAATGAAATATGTACTACTACTGTGTGTTATCCTCATGTCATAGACATGAGCTGGTGTTTGTTCTTGTTGTTGATATTATAGAAACTGTTCAATAATTAGAAAAGAAAACTAAAAGAATAATCAAAATAAACAGTTCATGACATCTATGGAGTTCTCAGAGAGGTATTCATCCACACTTTCTGAGATATTGGTTGCTGGACCTTGTCCACGGAGTCCACAGATATTCCACGTCCGCTTTGGATTTTGACCAAGGGGCATTGGAATGGAGGTTTATGATGTGGTAGCTGGATACCGAATATTTAGACTATTTTACAATATTTATTAAAGCTATTTTTATTGTAACTATGGAGTTGTCTGCACCCCATTTTTTGATGGCACTGAACTGGACACAATGAAAGGAGTTGATTTCCATATTCATTGAGATTTTTAGGAGTTTTCTTTAAAGGAACCACCAAAATTTGAAGCTCCAAAAATCAAAAATAGTTTTTAGGAAAATCTGCTCATTGATTCTAACCCCTTTGGTGCCAAATGTAATGTTTTTACGGTTATCTACTGTATCTGATACCCCTGGATGCCCAGAAAATTTGCCTAATAAATTAGTCAGGTTTGCTTGTCCAAGACTGTAGTCCTTCGGCATATGGTGTAGTACACATCTCAAAATGGTTTTCAGAGTTTGGCATCTGAATTGCGCCCTATGGAGCTGGTCACTAAGTCACCACCACCTTTTGACAACCGTAATAACTGACCCATAATTTCCTTTTTTGCTTATTCCTCTAACAAAAATGTTTCTTTTGATGAAAGGAACAAATTGGCTAGAGCATTTAAGAAAATACCCAAAACTGATGGACTTATTAAAAAAGTACATATGACATTGGCCACTCCCTGCTAAATGTCAGAGAACTTGCCTAATTGGGTAGGACCCTGACCTTAGCCAAAATCTTTCTTAGGTTACGAAAAGACCTTTTTTGACAAAAACTGCACAAATTGTCTTCTGTGTTGAGTCACTCATACTTCATTCCATAAAAAAGAGAAAAATAGTGTGGTTTCAAAAAAAATTGATTTGGCCACTATCAAAAAGTGGTGGTGGCTTAGTGACCAGCTCCATAGTAGTGATAATTATTCAAGTTAAAGAAGAGAGAATGCCAGAGTTGTTGACACTGACCGTTGTGAATCTCATTGCATGCAATATATTCCCCAAAGAACGTTCCAAGTTCGGCATCTGCATCGCACTCTAGTAGTGATAATTATTCAAGTTAAAGAAGAAGGAATGTCAAAGTTATTGACACTCACCGCTGTGAATCGCATTGTGTACATTTTCTAGACGAGTTGCCATTCTATCAGAGCACCCAGACAGTGGCAATTTATCCACTTACCACCAGTAGATGCAAGACCTGATAGGGGAATAGCTCTGATGGGCGCAATGAAGGGCATTATGCTCATGGAAATAAAAAGAAGGGTTGTTAACTGCATGACGGTAGTACTTGGGCTGCCGAGTGACTGAGCTATATATTTCTTGCTTCCGTTCTTGATTGCTTTATATGTTTTCTCAGAAAGGATGATTTCATATAGAACCATTGTTAGGTGGTATTTGGCTATAATGATAATGGGGATAATTACATTTTAGATCACTGAAGATGCGACCTTGGACATTTACGAGGAGTTATAATATTTGTAATGATCATCAACCAAATTGGAGCCGAACAGCAAACGCTACGGCGGTGTGCATCGAAATATAGATATTCAGTAAGCTATCTAGTACGAATGAGCTTAGGCTATACTATCCGTGGGCAAGAATCGATTTAGATCTCCGTGGTGGTCGTCCCCCATCTTCGGTCTCATTAGAAATTAATCTAGGGAAGCAGTCATTGGAAGTAGGGCTGCCAACCGTACCGTATATGGTTACGGCCGTAAATATACGGCAGGAATACGGCATGGATCCGTACCGTAGCCCGTACTGTACCGTACAGCAAAATTTCAAAGCTCCGACGGTACAGTACGGTAGCATTTACGGCCGTAATACGGTATACGGGTCATATGGGTGGGTTTAAAATTTATTGACGTTTAAATTAAGTATACTATTAAATCACACGTGTATCAAATGTATACGGTTGCCGAGCTGTGTCAGGCAGGATTTTTTTTTGTCGAGATTCAATTTCAACTTTCAAACTGGCGCCAGTTGTGACAGTTCGGTGATGTAGGTGCAGGGACCCCTGCTCGACGTCCCCAAGCATCCATAAGAGGCCTCATAATTCCCACGCTTCCTTTTTGGGTTGAATTCAAATCTTTGTGCATGCGTAATGTGATTTGGGACCCTAAACGGTTTTCACAATATCTCACTCAAACCTCATCATATCTACATAAAAATAGAAGCGTTAGACAGATCCGAGTCTGCGCTATTTGTGAATATAATAAAATTATGTTTTAAGGGATGTTTGAAAATACAAAACTGCATCACAATTAATGACTAGATGTTGGAATATAAATTGTAATTCAAATGATAAATTCCAGACTCCTAATTAGTATTCAATCTATGCCATAAGTATGTATCTTATGCTGCGGACCTATTTCAAAGTAAATAAATGGTACTCAAATTATTTATTTAAACATGTAGTAAACTAGGAAAACATTGCACATTTACTACTTGGTTTCCTGATATTCAAGATTGATTAGGTCACTTCAACACTAGATGCCTACATATAGGTTTGGGACCCCAAACAGTTTGCACCAAATATCACTCAAACTGTTCACCTTTTTATCAATACATATATAATGCTTTAACTAGCATACAGCCTACCCTGCAAGTTATAGTCTTTTGATTGGACTGTTGACTGCATTGACTTCTATACTGACCATCTAAGTTTCTTATAGTATTTTAGTGGTCTATTAAATATATTGATGCTCACATTGTATGTTTCTTACAGTCCTCTGACTGGTTTATTCACTGTGTGAATCATTTTTCAATAGATGACCTATTGAATGAGCTATTTACATTATTGATTTTTCTACCTAATATGCAAATTTTTGTGTATTGAAAATGCTAATAGTTCTCCAGCAGTTTAATAACCTCAAGTTTAAAACACAGCTACTTTATTTTGTCTCAAGAATGACTCGTATTGCCATGCTTGTAATGGCCCACAACCCCAAGTACATTGTTCCATTCTGCAATTGATACCTAACAACATGCAAATAATGAACGAGTGATGCGCATTGCAAGCGCAACTGTGTCGCAGCAGCAGCAGCACTGCTCGTTCCTTTCGACTTGTCTGCTTAGTATCCCTACCAGGTAGGCGCCTCCTTGCCGAAAACTACCCTTTCTTTTAAGCGCCGAAATACGGCCGTATACGGTCCGTCAACGGCCGTTTTTGACAGGTCTAAAACGGGTGCTACCCGTACCGTCAGCCACTTCAAATTATCGCTGACGGTACGGTACCCGTATAACCGTATTATACGGTTACGGTTGGCAGCCTGGGAAGCACATATGATGGTTGTGAATGTATTTGGTCATAACTTGATGATTCGTTGCCGAGTATAGTAGAATCTTGGGATTGTGTTTATATCGCCATGTTATTTGATACGTGATACTGGACCAATTGACATAGCATATTATAAACTTTCTACTACAACACCACAAGCGAAAATACTTTACAGAAATGGCTTGTCTGTATGGCTCTTTAAACGTGTCATATGGGACGCATTAATGTGAACTGCATGTTGAATATTCCACTCCTGGATCTTGTTAAAGTTACGACACTGATGCATCGTATTGAAATTTGGAGATGGAAAATCATTTCCTCCAACCCAGTCATAGGTAGTCACTCCCACGTCTCCTGTGCATGTTATGACTGTCCTTAGCATTTCAATGCAATGATCTGTAGCAATGAAGCTTTAAACGGTCCACAGACGGTAAATTTGATCAGAATACCTAGATGTACTCTTATCCCGTGAGGTTTAGATTGAAACAATGGATCGGATCTGTAGTATTCTAGATAAGTGTATTTTCGCAACATGTTCTGTAGGCGATTGGGTTAAGATGGAATCGCAGTTTGTATGACTTACACTCACAACACAATGTAGCTGATGGAATATCTCTAGAGAGGCCATGACGCCACCACCATCTTCTTCAGGATATTTGACCAAAGTTAAATCTTCCAACCTCCCTACTTTTTCTGCGATGTCCTCAGAAATTCTAATGGGTCGTACTAAAATAATTTGAGTGTTAGCATAAAAAAGACTGTTAAAAAGAATTTTCAATACCGTTCAATGTAATGAGATCCCAGGCGCTATCGATCTCTGGAGTTGGGTAACCATGATATATCGTTTGATGACTGAGCGAAAGATTGAACAAATTCGGTGAATATTCCATGGCGCGCAGGGCAGGTGCTAGTGTAGAAAGAATTAGTATCAGGGGCAATATAATAATCTACATCGACTTCTTACAAAACGCGGAGTACGTCGTTACACATTCCACAAGGGCTTTTTGACGTACATAAGCGGAAGATATAAAGAGAAGAATTGAAACCAATAGAAACAAAGTATTGAGTAAGGTAATCCAAAATGCACAGTGTCCATTGCCTTTTGCTCCCTTTTCCTATAAGGGAGACATTTCTTGACTATCTTCGTCGTCCAGCATCTCCTTGAAGGTAGAATATGTGAATTCTTTCATGAAGTCGGATATACCAGTGGAGGGAATGGGGGGGGGGGGGGGGGGGGGTTATGTGGTGATTAAAGGGTGTGTGGTGTTGAATTAAAGGCGGAAAAACCCAATTTGCAGCGACCAAATAACGTAA
>JASFCW010000294.1:0-13311 GCA_036936985.1 Crucibulum cyathiforme
GCCTTCAACACCGGTTGTCGTACCCTTGCTTCTGGCTCGCAGCGGCCCATCCCGCTCATCGAGGCGCCCATACACCTCGACACTCAAACTTTTCGTGGACGATGTGTTTCGTCGCCATCGTTCGCTTTTTGATATTTCCTCACACTTCTGGCACCTGGATGTCGCCAAGCTATGTAGAATGAAGTCGGATCCCCAACTGCATATCCGAACGTCAATCGTCGAATCCCTCCCTATAGGTGCGTGAAAGGTCACTTGCAATGGGGAAAGGTACAATTGCAGCTGTATGCATGCACATTCCGGTGCGACGACAATGGATACACAATGGATGCAGCCACAAGATCATATAATCAATTGAAAAGGAAACGTAGAATCTGTCCTAGCAAGTAGATCAGCGAGTCCCCGTCTTTCTAGGCCTGGTTAGTCTCCCAATCCCCGTCTACACCATGTGACAGCGTCTAACTACGATCCAGAGCTCCGTTCACGATATCCTTGTTAATTGCATGACAGAGATGGTACGAAAGGAACTGCTCCCGGTAATGTCTTCCTTGGATCTATCGCTCCTAGGCAGATCATGGGCAATGGTGGATCCCAGCCCATCGAGAAGTCAATCGCGGGAACTGTAGCATCATCGCACATCTATGGGATGAGAGTGGGCGTGTGACGGGAGCGCGAGGCTGATCGCAGTCACGGCACACGAGAGGTGAGAAGCTCAAGTCGAACAGGATAGACTAGCGTATGGTATATCCAATTCGTAGAACTTAGGGGCTCGTAGGTCCAATACGAGCCCCTTACAGTCATCCACGGGCGTTTGTTACGTAATCTGTCACTGTTACAGCCATATCTTCTTTCGATGCTAGCACAGGCTACCTACATCCTGTTGGCATAATTCTTTTTGCATACTGACCCTAATGACCAGAATTTTATTATGAAATGCATTTATTTATTTTCAGATGAATATTTAATTAGACAAACATGCTATATGCCTGTAACATCCATTATTTAAGCATGTTTTCAAATTATTTGAGCCCATTATAGAGTGGTAACAGATGAGACCACAGATTTTTTGCTTGGAAAATTCACTTTGAATAGAAACTAATGATTCCATGCAATATTTCATGCAAAAAATGCTTTATATGCACATCAGCAGCATGAAATCAAACCAGCCACATACCTGAGACTGGAGTCTGGAAGCAAGTTGCAACATGTCAGTGGATATTTAATACAATATTTACAGCTCATTTTCAATAAATTCATTCCAAATCTAACTTAACTTAAATCTTCACTCATTCTCATTATAATAAAATGGCTAACATGCTAAATCTGAAGTTGAAAAAGTTGCCATTCACTGACATCATGTGGCACATGATGATTTATTGCCATGCACAGTCACAGCATATCACATACTGAAGGACTTTGCTGTTGAAGGGGTTGAGAAGGAGCTTAATGGTGAGGAGTTTGGCTTTAATAGTATTGGGAATGATGAAGAAAGCAGTGAGGAAGACAAGGGCAACAATGAGGAGAATATATCAGTGTGATTAGATCTCAATCGGGTTCACCAAGTAGACGCCATCAGTGTAACAACCAGGGGTGGATGACTGTATATACTGTAGGTAGAATCTATCTAACTAAAGTGAGCATTGAATAACTATCTAGTTAATAAGCTGAGTCTGAATCTAAGTACTAAGATAAGATAAAGGAGTGTGGTTATGTTTTGTCTAGGTATCTGTCACAGGGTGGTACCCTAGGGTGTGATGCCCATGGGTGGTGTAGGTACGTCTATGAAACCAGCCAGATGCCTTCAATCAAAACACCTGACTATAACTCACTGTTTTGTAGGGCTGCCAACCGTACCGTATACAGTTACGGGCCATAAATGTACAACATGGACCCATACCCTGACCTGTACTGTACAGCAAAAGTTCAAAACTCTGACAGTATGGTATGGTAGCATTTATGGCCGTAATACAGTATACGGGTCATACAGGTAGGTTTTAAATTTATTTACTTCTAAATTAAGTCTACTATTCAATCGCACATGTGCTAAATGTACCACATGTGGATTAAATGTGTTGAACAAGTGTTTTGAAAGTGGAGTGAGACCTTTTAGTGCATTATTTCATGTGGCCTGCGGCTTGTTCATTGTACATTGTCTCATTCAGCAATTTATGCCTAACAACATGCAAATAATGAACGATTGACACGCGTTGCAGGCGCACTACGTCATGAGTTGTGACAAAAAGAGTGGGAATGGGATGGTGCGACACCATCCCACTATCACATATATAGGTCCCTATTAGTGGGATGCAGTACCTAATAGTGGGATGCTGTCGCTGATAGTGGGATGGATGGTAGTGGGATTGGAGTTTGTAGCAGTGTGTCCAGTGATGCCATGGACATTCACACAATGGCCCAGACTGCTTCATTGTGCAGCTGTGCTTCTCATTGAGATCCAAGTCTAATACTTCACGCGCATGCATCAAAGTTCTGAATTGCTTAATACTACTTAATGTACACTTATAATTTTACAAAGTAGTATGTACATTAGTAAATTCTACTAGTAGTATTTAGTCATTGATACCCTTTGCTCGTTTACTTGCTACTCTGATGATAATTCTACTAGTAGTATTTAGTCATTGATACCCTTTGCTTGTTTACTTGCTACTCTGATGATAAGTCAAGAACTGGCTCTTCAGTGCGAAATCGTTTTTGGTAGATTGCCAGATGAGAACTTGGTGTGCAGCAGCATGAGATGATCATTTCCTCATTATCTGAAGAGATGACAATGTACACATTTGCTTCAGAGTTTGAGGCTGTGGTGGACATGTGAGTCAAGAAAGAGTTGGAGATGGAGGATGATGCAAGTGAGCCAAGGCTGGAAGCATGTGAACAGGGACCGAAAGATGTTTCAAAAGGAAAGCCTGAGCTGTTGCTACATGAGCTTGCTCACAAAGATGGCTGAGACATGCCATAATGATCTCTCTGGTCCAACAAATGTATATATGCATGAAATGCCCCAGATTTAATCCATGTAGCTGCATTATCGAGAGTGAAGAAAGTATCTCTGATGTAGTCTGCCATGACAATCTGGAAATATGAAAAACTGAGCATTTCATTTCTTATATAAATCAAAACAAGAGTTAGGCACACCTTTTTCCAAAATGCCTTCAATTTTATCAATGAAGTGGTTGGATGAGTATCTACTACAGCTTCTCTGATGTTATTGGACTGCTTCTTCCAGTCCTGGTACAGCATATAACCTGTTTGAGATACCCATGTGTTAGGATATTTGATGGAAAAGAGTGGCTTGTGTGTTGGATCAGTGAGCAGCTGTGGAAATGCCTGTGTAAGGTAATAAGCTTGAGAAACTAGAAGAATATAAATGTGCTATTTGACATACAAACTCACAATATTCCAGTCATGTCAAAAGTGAAAGGCTTTCAATTTCAATGGGCACTTCACTGTTGTTACAAGTCTTATGTAATAAGAATCATTCTTTTAGGGAGATTTAGTAGAGCATTTTGTTGCCATCAGAAGTGAGCGAAAATTGTATGTCAGCAGCATGCACTGCCACCCTGGCATCTCAAAAATCGCCTTTTATGGAGACAGCATGTGATATTTGGCATTGATAAGCACCTGATGCACAAATTCAAGAATATTAATTTCTACAAATATAATAAATTCCCAGGAGAACTGCAGTAATATATATTCACAACATAGTAACATATCACAATGCTTATTAATTTTAATAGGTATGTATAGGATGTAAGGAATGCATTCTGTTATTTGACAATGGAAGACTGGATGAGCAGCCTGTTTATTCCAACCAATCACAGGTGTTTTTGGCAATTGCCAAATGGTTGAACTTGGGTGCCTTTCCACCTGTTGCTAATTTTCTCATCCATCACCTCCATCCCTGCTGCTACCACCTGCCACCATCACTGCCATGCACTGTGTGCCCCTCCTCTCCAATAGAGATGTGGGCTGGTGTGCTCTTCCACCATGACATCTGCAAGTGACAATGCCCAGCAAGACAAGCCACAGTGACAAAGATGAGGAAGAGGAGAGTGCAAGGAGAAGGAGAAGCATGAGGCAGGTGAGAAGGAGAGGGCAAGAAGGAAGAAAGGAGCACAAGGAGGGGAGAACAGGAAAGAGGAGACAATGGAGAGGATGAGGGGAGGATGACAAGGGGAGAGTGAGGATGAGGAAAGGTCAAGGAGGAGGAGGAGAGGGCAAGGAGGACAAGGAGGAGAGGAAGAGGAGAGGAAGAGGAGAGGGTGAGAGGGAGGAGAGAGTGGTGAGGGTGAGGAGGATTTGCAACCATCCCCTTCTACATGGGCACACCACCTAGCCCTCTCTCCTCCTTCAATGCAGGTACACCCCACCCAGCCCTCCCTCCTTCTTTAACATGGGCATGCCCCTCCTTCCCACTCCACCTCCTTTGATGTGGGCATACCCCAGCCACCCACCCCATGATGTTGGCATGCCCTGCCCACTCATACCTCCTCTTTTGATGTGGGCACAGCCTGCCTGCCTGTGCCTCCTCCTTTGATGTGGGCACTCCCTGGCAGCCTGCACCTCCTCCTTTGACATAGGCACATCCTGCCCACTCATGCCCCCTCCTTTGACAGGGGTATGCCTCAGCCACCCATGCCTCCTCCTTTGATGTGGGTGTGCCTCATCCACCCACACCTCCTCCTTTGACATGGGTGTACCTCATCCACCCAAAACCTCCTGCTTCAATGTGGGTGCACCTCTTCTTTTGACATGGATGTGCCTTGCCCACCCATGCCTCCTGCTTCAACCTGGCTGCACCTCATCCACCCATTACTCCTTCAACAGCAAGCACAGCCACCAACACTGACTTGCACTGTCCTCACCACCTTCACCTTCACCATCCTCCTTCCTGCCACCCTCACCCTCCCATAGCCCTTTACCTTTTATGTTAGTTTGTTTTATTTACATTATCTGATAGTTAATAAAATAATATGTGTTTTACCTAAATATACAAAGAAATACCTCAGTAGACTCCCTTTGAGCCTACTAAGGATGGATGAGATAGTGATAGTGAAGTACAGTAAGTAAATTTGCAAATGCATCCTTAAGTTCGAAGTTAACAGTAGGAAAGGCTTAGATTAATGGAAGTAGATTTTATTTTACTAGCTACTACAATATGTTTTATAATTATTTGCTATTTTACACTAATTTTACAGTAAGATATGTGAGTGCACTGAGTACAATGATGAGCATGATGTTAAGCTTGCTGATGCAAATGTTGTTGATGGTGCCAAGTGGCATTTAAGGCTGAGATAAAAATAAAAAAACAGCTACTTTACTTTGTCTCAAAAAAGACTCACACTGCTGTGCTTGCAATGGCCCACAGCCCCAAGTAGCTGTTTGACTTACAAACACTAAGACTTCATTTCTAGTTTTCAACAACTGCCAGGATTGCCATTGTCTGCAATGTACCTGGATGATCTGGGCCTGTAGCTGCTTTATCCTATTCATCACTTGGATGTCCAATGCCTCAGCTTCTGGATATCTGCCTAGATTCTGGTATGTGACTGCCAGGTTTGCCATTTCCTGCAATGTACCTGGATGATCTGGGCCCAGCAGCTCCTTTCTGTTGTCAATCACCTGTATTTCCAATGTCTCAGCCTCTGGATATCTGCCTAGATTCTGGTATGAGACTGCCAAGTTTGCTATGGCCTCCACTATGAAAATCTGGTTACTCAGAGTCTGAGCAGTTCAATTGGATTCACTCATAAACCTGAGCAAAGTTTGAGCAATCTGATTGGATTGGGTGGGGGAGTGAGAAGACCTCAATATATGGATCACCAAGGCATGTGTTTGTTATACAGAAAGTGTTATATAGTAATCTATATTGGTGGATATGATGAGAAATACAGCAAGAAGAATGTATAGCTATATATGAATGTTAATGATACCTCTAGGTGTAGTAACTCCTTTGAATGCTTGTAATAATGTAGGCATATGGTCAGTGATTGTTGATTTTGCTAGCTTTACATCATTTTTTATGGTATTGGGTTTCAATTTTGACATTCTTAAATTATGCATAATGTTGATGCTGCTCTGAGTATATGTGTGATTCAAGCCCAAAATGTCCATTCTTTTTTCCAAGACAGAAACCAGAAGGGCTTGAGCTTCAGCCAATTTGTTTAGACTGACATATGTAGCTGACAGGTTTGCCATGGCCTGCAATGTATGTGGATGATCTGGGCCCAGCAGCTCCTTTCTCTTGTCAACCACCTGGATCTCCAATATTTCAGCTTCTGGATATCTATCTAGATACTGGTATGTGACTGCCAGGTTTGCCATGGCCTGCAATGTACCTGGATGATCTGGGCCCAGCAGCTCTTTTCTCTTGTCCATCACCTGGATCTCCAATGTCTCAGCCTCTGCATATCTGTCTAGATTTGAGTATGTGGCTGCTAGATTTGCTGTGGCCTGCAATGTATCTGGATGATCTGGGCCCAGCAACTCCTTTCTCTTAACCATTACCTGGATCTCCAACATTTCAGCCTCTGTATATCTGTTTAGATACCGGTATGTGACTGCCAGGTTTGCCATGGCCAGCAATGTATCTGGATGATCTGAGCCCAGTAGCTCCATTCTCTTGCCCATCACCTGGATCTCCAATGTCTCGGCTTCTGGATATCTGCTTAGATTCCAGTATGTAGCTGCCAGGTTTGCCATGGCAAGCAATGTATCTGGATGTTCTGAGCCCAGCAGCTCCATTCTCTTGTCCATCACCTGGATCTCTAATGTTTCAGCCTCTGGATATCTGCCTAAATTTGAGTATGTGGCTGCCAGGTTTGCCATGGCAAGCAAAGTATCTGGATGATTTGAGTCTAGCAGCTCCTTTCTCTTGTCCATCACCTGGATCTCCAATGGCTCAGCCTCTGTATATCTGCCTAGATTTGAGTATGTGGCTGCAAGGTTTGCCATTGCATGCAATGTATCTGGATGATCTGGGCCCAGCAGCTCCTTTCTTTTGTCCATCACCTGAATGTCCAATGTCTCAGCTTCTCTCCACTGTCCATTTGCATATAAAATGCGAGCAAAAGCTGTATATAAATCATCATAGTAGTCATTGGTTATTTTTGTATTTGAAATATATTGTTGATTTACTTTCAGATGTGTTATAAGTATATTTTTAAGCATATAATCTGTCATTTCACTCTTCCATATGGCACAATAACTAAGTATTGTTAATGCCCAGAAAGAGATACTACACTTCTCATGTGATTTCATTCTTATCCTGCACCATGAATGTACCATTGGGTGTATGCTGTAAACTGCTACACCTGGGTCTCTTTTGAGAAGAGAAAATGAGAGCAACATTTGAATTCCAGATCTAAATTTCAATTTGTCCCATCTGCCATCCTCACCTAAATACCACTTTTCTCTATGTAAAAGCAAAATTGCTAATGGAAGTCCTCTGCCTGACTCATATTCCAAGTCATATTCAATATATCTTTCAGCAGCCCTTGAGAATATGGCTTCAACAATATTCTCATGATGGAAAAATGCCATAATCTGATGAATTTTAATTGCTGTTTGAGCTGCTTGAGCATTTGGATCAGATTGATCATCTGCTATGGATTGAATTTTCTTGTAAGATAGTTCCCAGGTGCCATAAATTGTTTTTTCATATTTAGATGCTCCTCTGAAAGATGGATGATTCATGAGGGCCATTTGATCATAAGCATATAACTGAAGATAGTCATATATATTGCAAAGGCCTGATGATATAGAGGCACCAGCTTGTGCAATTGCAAGTGGAAGGCAACATAGCTCTCTTACTATCTTTTCAGCAGTTTCCTGAATTTCTTTAGTAGGCTTGTTCTGCAATTTTGCCCCTTTAAGCAAAAGAACTATGGCATGATCCATTTGCATTTCATCTACTGAAAGGGAATTTTCTGAACCAGTAATATTCTCCATATTAGGATTCCTGCTAGTGATTAGAATATCTCCTGTATCACTGGGAGGTAGTGAATGCTCCACCAGTGCTGGATCTCCATCTGCATTATCAAAAAGTAAAAGCCATGGCTTTGAGAGGGATCCTATCCAGTTTAAAACTGATTCAGCATCTTCAGGCACAGCAGCACTTTTGGCTTCTGCAATAGAAGATAGTCCCTTTAGACTAGCAGAGATAGTTTCTTTGTCTGTTGCATCAACCCAGAAAATATGAGAATATCTGCAAATAACCAAATAAATTATAAAGTCTCTTCAAAACATAAATACAGCTAAGTAACATACTGTTTTATTGCCTCTTCTGTAAACTTCAGAACAATTTGAGTTTTTCCTATACCACCCATACCATAAGTAACAAAAGAGCGCCGAGGAGAAATATCATTTTTAGTTCTGAGGCTGAAATATTCTTTCAATTTGCCGAGATAGGCTTGTTGTCCAGTGAAGAGGGCACTTGAGTGTGGCTTTAAAATGATCTTAGCTGGTTCACGCTGTTGAGCTAGCTGATAAATGTTGTTCTGTAGATCATCGTCAAGCTTTAAGTTCAAATGCTGAAAGCTCATTTGATCACTTACATATTGATCTCCTCCAACGTTATTGAGGGTGTTAGCAGTGATTGATATGTCCTGTGCATTCTGGAGCATATTTGCAGTACGCGGAGTAGACATTGTCACTTTTGAATTTGTTCAGTACGGATCTTGCAACTTTCGAGGACTCGATGAGAGTAAAAAGCAAGGGCCAAAGGACATCGATATCGATGGAGCGCTGCTCACCACACACACGCTGACAGCATGTATACGGAAGTTACCGTCGTGGTATTTCCGAGGTAGGACCATCGACGCCGGCACCGTCTTTCTGTGACCGCTTGTTCTTCCATTCCAAATGCCTATACCCCACGCTGCGAGCCATCTCTTTACGAATGCCCTCCTCCTTCTTTTCCTCATACCTTCAATCCATCAGAAGTCTCCTCTCTTTTCTCTAGCTATTCCGATGTGCTCGATGAGCCATCCAATGTCTACTCTTACCGGTCCTACACTCGCGCGCGAAGCTAGCAAGTTGGTGGGCTTTTTTCCCCATTCAAGTTCTACAGGCTCTTCAACTGGTGTATAAGGATGATTGAACAGGAAGTGAAGAGCTTCGGTAATGATATTTAAACCTCGTAAGTTGGTCGCCCTTTGCTTCCTTGGTCCTATTGTCCATTCCATTTCTCGTTCCGGTGTCCTGTCTTCGGCCTCTTTCACCTTTACCGTTATGATGCGCACTACACCTCTTACCTTCCCATCTCCTTTCCACTACCGGTTTCTAGCCGGCTCTCCATATCGATCCTTCCTCTCTCCACAGCTCACCGTCATCGAACATATAACGCCCGTATAACCTGCAAATCCGCCTCGAAGCATTCACATCCGCCTTCCCTGGCCTGACTGAGCACCAAAATGCATTGGGATGCTCTCAGAAGCGGCGTCTTTGGGTGTTCGATGCACTTGCGTATGAGGACATAGGCTGGAAGTCGTAGATGGTTAATGGTTTGGGTATCTTCTACTTATTTATTCGATTCTTCTAGAGCAGGATCAGATGTCCGACCAATGCATCTTGACTGTGACCCTTGACTCTCGTTCATACCAGCCCTTGCACGTTTTCCCGGACGTTTGCTCTACCCTTCCCAGCTATCAGTGTGTTTACTACTGAGTGCAGGTGACACTATTCGCGGAGACTCCCCGAGCTTGGAATCAGTATCGAGCGTTACTCATTTGAACATATTCTCGCCATCCGAACTTCTCGCGCTATGCCTTTATCGCATCCTCGCTGATTCGTTTTGGGCAGCATAAGCATCATATTGATGCGTTTTAGCTATTGGCTCCATACATTTTCCCTGTTTTGCTCCTTCTGCGCTAAATCCACGCTGCCGCTTACTGCTGTTATTTATACCCTGTAAAGGATACTCATTACAGATTGCATTATCCTCGTGAACTCGTCGTTTACTGGACAAGATCAAGTTTTACACGTATAACTCGTACCTTCATAATTTAGACTCGCCGCTTCGCCAGCCGCTTAACTCCTATTCGTGAACAGCCTCTCTGGTGATATTGTCTGGAGGTGCGTCGGGCTCATTAAATACAGTAAACATGGCTGTAAAACCACCCTGTTGTCGTGTAGCGTTGGAACGAATAAATTTGCTTTTTATTATTGGACTATCCATTATACTGTACAGCCTATTTAGCTCAAACATGGAAGCTGTGATCCTTTATATATCCAATTATCAAATATACCCGCCCCTGGTCTCCCATAAAGTTCCCGGGACTTGGGGCTACGAGCGCAGCCTTCGCTTGTCATGCAGTCTTGTTCTGTTAAGACGACACTCAGGTGGAAGAATCACATATCTTCACAAATGGTCAAGTTATCACTTCTTGGAGGTTCGGGTTGAATCAGCCGAGCGTTGGAGCTTGGAAGCGATATCCGACTGTCAGCGCAGGTGTCCTGACCGTGGATCTCGCAGATGATGGATCTGACGAGGGGTGTATGCTCGCGGTAATCAATCGAAGACGGCGAGTCAGCTGCAGGGAGAGAGCTCCCCAGAATCTTCTGCGTGTTCTAAGAAGGCATGGCGTAGGTACCAAGGTGCTGGCAGAGTCAAAACGAGGTCAAGAGCTTTCCCCAATCGCAGCATCACCCAAACCGTGTGGAGTTTTTGTGTACCAACGAATCCCATAACCAGGCCCAATGACGCACTGGTTCGTGAGCAGCCTTGAAATGATCTGAAGCAACGCAGTGTAAGGATCAGATAACTACAGCTAGAAGGAAAGAAATAACTCATGGGACACTCCGAAAGGCGTTGGATATGGGCACTCCACCAATACACACAAGAGCCGCGAATGCCAGCATGAAGGCGAAAGCAGCCACTACAGGAGATATCGCCAATGCGCTTGGAGACGGGATATCCCAGCTCTCGAAAGCGAGTGCTTGAGGATCTAGAAATGGATAGCGTCGGTCCCGGAGGACAATAGACTGAGCGGGATAACGAACTTACCGAAGAATCTCAGAAGCCTTTCATGGAGCTCAAGCGCATAGGAGACAGACGCCGATACTACTCGAACCGAATGAACAAGGACGTCAAGAGGATGCGGGGCTTGAAGAGTACAAGTGTCAAAGTTGTGCTCGGTACTTCCACCCGATATATACCAGAGACGAAGTTTCAAAGACCTTCGCGTCATGGCACAACTAGGGCATCCATCTCCATAGCGATCAACCCCAACCGATCCTCAACCTCCGTTCATATAAAGTCTTGCGTTCCCGCACCGAATTGCATGCATGTTTTGGTGATGGGCTTGAACGTAAAGACGGCTGGACATCGACAAGGATGTACGAGATTGTTGCCGATGGGTCTAACTATAGAATCAGATGAATAGCGTTTAGTAGGCTTAGATCCACCGAGTTGACAGATCACCTGAGTTGGTCGACCGAGATGTATAGGACAGCTTAAAAAAGGATAGACAATCTAATACAGCTGTTTGTATATAGCGAGGAAGCTGGCTATGATGAGCTGAGTCAAGGAGTAATTGTCGCTAGATAATTCCGCTCGGTGTCGTATAGCAATGGCTCGGAGTCCAGTAGGTTATTTAGTATTGCTGCTAAGGTTGGTACTCCGCGATAGTATCATTCAAAGAAGGCCTGGGAGTTTGAAGGACTGGTTAGTAAAAGCACAAGCAAAGAAGGTGGAAGGAGGTTAAGAAGAGATTGATACGGGGAGGAAAGAAGGGCGGGTAGAAGCCAAGTCTGTGGGTAGGTAGGGTAAGGGACGTCCCTGTCAACATAGCTTGAACGCGTGGATTCGTACGGCATGGTGAACATGAAGGGCTCGAGATTGGTCAAAGACGGGTCAGGGGGACAGTAGGAAGAATGAGCAAGAAGACGGAGTAAACAGTTCGATCATTGCGTACCCGGATTCTGCAGGCTGTTCTCACGTCCCTACCGTGTCGCGTCCGCCGTCGCGATCGTCATCTTGAACGAGGTAGGTGCCTCTGCTCTCGATTCCGGGGAGTGTGACCCTCTCCCTAATTCAGGCCGTCGTCCATTCACCCGCAACACTGTCGTCACATTCAATGCTACACTGATTCGCCTCAACTACCCTCTATCTCGTCCCCTTCACTATTCTCTCGACATTGCCAGTCGTGCGTTGGCTAGCTGGCTCGGACAGATGATAACGGTATGGACCTTACTCGCCACGTTAATAAACATTTCTAACTGTCGAGTTCCCCTCTCGTTTCATTAGTTCCACCTCCAACTAGCTCCCACCCAAGAACCCGGGCGCCGTGAGCACAAACATTAAACTAACGAAAGTCTTGCAGCTTCTTCACGGCGAGACCGGCGTAGTTAAGTTGATTAGCGACTCAGATTGTGAGACTAGGTGTGCGTGTGAGGTTATTCTGTTCCTCGTAGATGGTACTAATAGCGAGTGCCAGCAGCACTAGAAGAAGTTTCATCCTAAGCAGCGCTTGCGGTCGCCATCCACGCGCAGCTGCGGTACACCTTGCCCATGGCGTCGCTCGTCTCCCTAGGTACATCTTGTCCTTGGTAGTCCTCTTGCGCACCGTTACCTACGGCCTAGACCCCAGCTCTACAACTGCCATGCGCCCTGTGCATGGGGGATGCGAGAAGGTCATTCCACACCTTCGACTGTCGGGTGACTATTGTCTCTATCGTTACCGGTGGTCACTGAGCTCATAGATTTCGACTCGATTGTAGAATCAAAAAATCTATGCGATTGCCTCCAAGCATACCGAGCAGGGTACCTCCCCTTTTCCACCGTAAATATCCTCATACCCAGCTAAAAGAACCATTCGGCCTGAAACGCATGTGGTACGCAAGGCATCCGGTGAGTACGACCATTTGATACCATGATGCAAGACCCTCATATCCATGACCACGTGTAGAGGCCGCCTTCAACATCGATTGTCGTACCCTTACTTCTGGCCTACAGCGGCCCAACTCGTTCATCAAGGTTCAGAGACACCTCGACACTGAAACTCTTCGTGGACGATGTGCTTCGTCGCCATCGTTCGCTTTTTGATACTTCTCCGCACTTCTGGCACCTGGGCGGCGCCAAGCTATACAGATGAGGTCAGATCCTCAACTGCATGTCCAAACGTCAATCGTCCAATCCCTCCCTATATGTGCATGAAAGGTCGCTTGCAATCGTGAAAGGTACAATTATAGCTGTATGCATACACATTTCAGTGCGATGACGATGGATACACAATGGATGCAGCCACAAGATCATATAATCAATTGAAAAGGAAACGTAGAATCTGTCCTAGCAAGTAG
>JASFCW010000295.1:0-13296 GCA_036936985.1 Crucibulum cyathiforme
TTCCTGGTATTTCCTGATAATGTTATGGGCAGTACCATAATGCATCCCTGTGATAGCAGCTGCTTCTGCAATATTTTTGTTAACCTTCTATGCTTCGATGAGCTTGATTTTTCGTGGAGTGTCAATCTGAGAAGCATGGCCACGCATAAGAGTCATTATATGACAAGATATTCAGTATTAATTGAGCTACAACATGAACATCAAGCAGCTGTTGAAAATGCGACTGTGTGTATATTACATAATATCATATACTTTTTATGGGCACGAGTATATACTTGCTGGCACTTTGGCATACACCTCACTGATCACTTGATTGCACAACGTGCTTACAGCCGTTCCTGTAACAATAGACAGTATCTGAATTTGTTGTTGTTCAATATAGCAGATAAAACATGGAATTGCCAAGTCTTGTTTTCTGAAAACATTTAGCAGCATTTCATTTGGATTGTCATCAGGCTGAGTATCAAGAACGGCAGCTACAAGTGCACAAGGCTCTCTAATTATGTCTTTGCATTGCTGTGGGCTTTGAACTAGCTTGAGATGCCTAATGAGTCTCGAGAATGTAAGCCGGCATTTCTCAAAATCGAGAAAATGTGTTCTGACTGTGGCAACATGTGTATTAGACAAGATACAGGAGGAGGATCCTAATTAATGCACACGAGTTATCTATAATCTGATCATTGGGTGTGGGAACGGCACAAAAGGGCACCTACACATGATGATGTCAGGCCTTGGCAGTTGTGCCATGTGTTAGCCAATGGCAAAGGCATGGGCAAAGACAACCAGACTCAACTGTGGTGCCAGTCGCTCATGGACACTCACTCAAAGTCTTAACTTTCAGTAAAAATTTAGGACACATTGATAAGACTACAGAGTGTCCACAGCAAATGGTTTGGAGTCTGTCTTTTCATAAGTATTTTTCATCAATGCACACTGACAATGCTGACATCAACTTGCCTTTCTCAACCATTGGTGATTGGGTATAATATTGCATGATGTCATAGTGGTGTCAGGCACATCAACACAATCTATATCAGAGAGTGCTGAGGTCGATACGCAAACTGCTAACTCAAGAGAGAGGATGAGGAGTGGAGGTATGAGACCGATAGTATTGGCGGTAAGAAACAACCAGCTAAAGACTACAGAATACTAGCTACAACTACTACTACTTATACTAAGAAACACGTTCATAAAGAGTCATGGTAAAGGTGAGTCAAACATGTGTACTATGTGTGTATTTAATGACTATGACTGTGCACTGTGGCTGTGTACTGCGACATGCATTTCAAGTGTGTTTATACTAATAATAGAATAGAATGAAATATGTACGACTACTGTATGTTATCCTCATGTATCAACATGAGTCAACTTTCATTTGTTCTTGTTGTCGAAATTATAGAAACTGTTCGATAATTAGAAAAGAAACTAAAAGAATAATTAAAAATGAATGGTTCATGACAAGTGGGGGGAGACCAAGGGTGGTTATTAATGATATAGCTGTGGTGAATGTCTAGCTCTACTTTTCCATCAATGCAGGGAGGGGAGGCAGGAAGGGATGGTTCCGTCTCTGCATCGGTGAGGTGTGTATTACTACACTCCCCTTCTGATAAGGCCAACCACCCTGCCTTCTCATTCACGCAGGTGGAAAGAGTGATTGACACTGACCAGTCCATCTCTTTCTCTATTCTCTTCCTCTACTCCCTTAGAAACCCTATTGGAGCACAGACCTCTCCCCTCCCTCCACGCCATCCTTGACTATGAAAACTTCAAAGGAGTCGCCATAGTTGACAAAGGTCCTCACAACCGAGCACAAGTGTCACTTCTCTTATTAAAGTCTATGCAAACGCATGTGTTACACTAACATCGAGCAAGAGATCTGTGATGGCTGCTATCTGGTACAACTTTCTGCCATTCCCACCATTCCCCCTTCTCGTCTTTTATCCTCTCAACACACCCAAATACTCAGAATGCCTTTGCCCATCATAGCCCATCCCCATGATCCGAATCTTACACCAAAGCACAACACACTATTTCCACCTCAACCACCTGCCTCGCACTCGCTGCAATCTCTGAAGCCTCCATCTTATCCATGTGTACCAAGCTCTCTACACTCACATCCTCACTCACCACCCCCTCCAGACCCTCTGTGCAATACTCGGTGTCAGAGCAAGCATAGTTTGGAATGAGGCCTATTTTGTGATGGTTCTGGTCCTGGTGGAGCAGCACGTAACTCTTGATAGACACATCAGAAGAGTAGACAGAACGAAAAAGGTAGAGAACATATGTTATTCACATCACCCTCAGAATGGAACATCATCATCCACTTTTGCATGAACTTGAGGTGCTTCTGCTTCACAGTCAGCACAGAGGAGAATAGGAAGATGGTAAGGAGGCTAGAAGGGATTTGTGAGGGATAGACAGATATAGTTATAATCAAAGATATACCAGGATGGAATAGAGCTTTCAATCCATTTTCCAAGTACTTGATCTGGAATTAAATGAATAAATAGATATATGTGTCAATAGGCGGTGTCCATTACACAACAACGAAGGATAACAGACACTTCTTTTAGATACATCATGTCCATCCAAACCTATTTTAAGTGGACTGTGGCATTAAATCTAGGTTTAATGGGAACAATGGCTGGCAACCCAAACTAAATTGATATCAGCAACTTCCATACACACCTTTCTAGGCATGGCTGTCAATGCCCTTTGCCCTCTGCCCTTGCTCCTTACACTCATCGTCCTCAAACGCAACTAGTTCTTTCTCAACAGAATAAACAATGGCATCAACAACGGTCAATGCTTTTTGCAATACTCGAGATGTATCAATCAGCAATACTCAACTAAACATTGTGGGTGGTAATCAAGTGGTATGTGATTAAATATCTCAGGGTGTTTGAATATACAAGCTCACATGTATGCTCCATTAGAACCATCTACCATCTCCGCAGCGTGAACCACCCAGGATGATTTTAAGGCCTTGTTCCAGTGCTCTCTTCACAGGGCAGCATGTCCACCTTGACACATTGAAGCATTATTTTCGTATTTGGAATGGAAATGGTATTGCACCTTGGTGCTCCTTTCTTATTTATGGTCTGGGTGGGATGGGAAAGACCGAAATTGCTTTGAAATTTGCAGAAGATGTGTCCAGCCAGTATGTCATGATTTATTTAGCCAAAATACCATCTACTCAATAACATCTTCCTATTCTCAGATATGCATATGTATTTTGAGTGGATGCCACTAATGAACATACCATTACTGCCAGCTTAAAAGGCATTTCTTCTATTCCAGATGCCAAAAATGCCAATATAGATGGAACCCCTGAAGCAGTTCTCTACTGGATAGCTTCTCTGCAAAATGAATGGCTTATGATTTTTGATAATGCAGATGGAGAGCCCAAGATGGTTGAAAAATATCTGCCTTCAAACAATACAGGAGACATTATGATTACCAGCAGGAATCCAAATATGAGGTCTCTTACTAGTAACAAGAATTCCATTGAACTGGAAGGAATGAATATGGAAGATGCTATTGCTCTGCTTTTGAAAAGATCCAACTTAGAAGAAGGAATAACAGAAGCCACTCAAGAGGCTGCTAAAAAAGTAGTGACAACACTATTTTGTCTTCCTCTTGCTGTTGATCAGGCAGAAGATGGCATTTTTCCATCATGAAAATATTATGGAAGATATTTTTTCTAGAGCAGCTGAACAATATATTGCAAGAGGTTTAAGAAAAAAAGCTAGTAAAAAATTTCCATTAGCTGTTTTGCTTTTTCTCTTTAAAGGTCTTAAACCATATATTGCAAGCAGTTTAAGAAAGAAAGCTAGTAAAAAACTTCCATTAGCTGCTCTGTATTTAAGTGAAATACAGCTGCATATAGCAGATGGAAAATGGGATAAATTAATATTCCAGTCTAGTATCCAAGTTTTGGTGTCATACTCCTTGATCAAAAAAGGATCATTAAATACTATATATCATATACATCCAATGGTCCATTCATGGTGTAAGGACAGAATAACCAAATATGAGAAAGAAGAGGCCTGTTTCCTGGCAATGTCCATGCTTGGATACTCTGTGATAATAAAGTCAAATGATATATCAGACTATATATTTCATTATGCACTTGTCACACATATCAAGATGAATCAACTGTATACTTCTGACATATTCAAAGCAAATCCATATTATGATGACATATATAAGTGCTTTGCTTATGTTCTTTATCACAATGGAAACTGGACTGAAGCAGAGAAGTTGCAAGTTGAAGTAATGGAGAAAAGACAGCAGCTGCTAGGTCCAGCTCATCCAGATGCATTAAGAAGCATGGGAAATCTGGCTGTGTTATACACAAATCAAGGCAAATGGACTGAGGCAGAGAAATTGCAAGTTGAAGTAATGGAGAAATCACAGCAGCTGCTAGGTCCAGCTCATCCACGTACATTAACAAGCATGGCAAATCTGGCTGTGACATACAAAAATCAAGGCAAATCAACTGAGGCAGAGAAATTGCAAGTTGAAGTAATGGAGAAAACACAGCATATGTGACTAAAATAATATCTCATATTATGCACACTATTTATATAAATATGGTGTTGCTGATTCCATTAAAATTAGCTAAGAATAGCACCTGCAAATTGCAAAATACTGTTCCCACCCTAAGTCTTTTTACAAACTGCTGATATCAGTTTATGAATGGCATCATGAAAAGCATTAAATGAAAATGTTTGCATATATTTGCAAGGCCCCATTGTTTTTGGCATGTCCCAATTAACATCAGGATTATAGCAAAATTTAGTTATGCCAAATTTGAACTATATAAGAACTTACATCACAAATGTTCTAGCATAAGGCTAAATCAGAGAAGACTTGAGATGCCATACTGCATATTCAAGTTACTCATATATAGTATGTACTAGTACTTGCTTTTGTTTTATATAGGACATTCAATTTAATTTATTATCTGAATATGATCTGATTTTAATATGATGTTGTTCTGAATACTATCTGAATGATTGTCATGTTTTAATATGATGTTGTTCTGAATACTATCTGAATGATTGTCATGTTTAACTGATGTATGCTGGACTTTCATTGGGTGCAAGTAGGACATCCATAGGATGCCTTCTTGCCTTACAACTTGCAGGAAAATGCCTGAAACACTTGTCAGACATTCATATGAATAAATTTGAAAATTGTTATTCAACAAACACGACATTTTGGCTGACTTTATTCAGATGTGTAAGTACAGGACTATTGTTGGGCTTTCACCTGAATTATCATTTTTACTGAGAGTGAGCACTGAGCATTGATTGTCCTAAAATTAGAGCCAAGTTTCATCAGATGGTCTGAGCCAATCCTAAGTCAAAAGTTACAAGTCTTATGTAATAAGAATCATTCTTTAGGGAGATTTAGTAGAGCATTTTGTCACCATCAGAAGTGAGTGAAAATTGTATGTCAGTGGCATGCACTGCCACCCTGGCATCTCAAAAATCGCCTTTTATGGAGATAGCATGTGATATTTGACATCAATAAGCACCTGATGCACAAATTCAAGAATATTATTTTCTACAAATATAATAAATGCCCAGGAGAACTGTAGTAATATATATTTGTAACATAGTAACATATCACAATGCTTATTAATTTTCATAGGTAAGTATAGGATGTAGGGAATGCATTCCATTCTTTGATGATGGAAGGCTGGACAAGCAGCCTGTTTATTCCAACCAATCACAGGTGTTTTCAGCAATTGCTGAATGGTTGAACTTGGGTGCCTTTCCACCCATTGCTAATTCTCTCATCCATCACCTCCATCCCTGCTGCTACCACCTGCCACCATTGCTGCCACTGCACCATGTGCCCCTCCTCTCCAATAGAGATGTCAGCTGGTGTGCTCTTCCACCATGATGTATGCAAGTGACAACACCCAGCAAGACAACCTGTGTTGATGAGGATGAGGAAGAGGAGAGTATAATGAGAAGGAGGAGCATGAGGAGGGTGAGAAGGAGAGGGTGAGAAGGAAGAAAGGAGCACGAGGAGGGGAGAACAGAGAAGAGGAGAGGACTGAGAGGATGAGGGGAAGATGACAAGGACTAATTTTACAGTAAGGTATGTGAGTGCACTGAGGGTGACAATGAGCATGATGTTAAGCTCACTGATGTGAATGTCATTGATGGTGCCAAGTGGTATTTAAGGCTGAAAATAAAAAACAGCTACTTTACTTTGTCTCAAAAACAACTCATACTGCTGTGCTTGCAACAGCCTATAACCCCAAGTTTAAAGTCTGAGCTGAGTCCGAGCTAATTCTAATTAATTTAATTATTAACAGAATATGTAAGCATGTTATAAAATCAAGTACTGCATCAATTTATTGTCAAAATTTGGGTTATGATGTATTTATATGTGGGGGGTACATGATTATATTTTTTATTCTATTGAAAATGACTTATAAACTATTTAGTAGGTACAAAGACTGGTATTTGTGAAGTAATTGCCTTCTTACTGCCTCATTTAATCAGATAGTCTAATTTTTTGGGGGGAACCCAAATCATTGAATGTCTGTTATTGAACTATTTAAATGTGTGATAAATGGAAGATAAACACAAAATTTTGATGCTAAATGATGAGGATGAGAAGGAAGGACAGCTGTATGGCTTTCTTTTGCACTTTTTGAGATTGAACCACTGGGAGGGACTCAGATAAAGATAGTGTGAAACTCGTCACCTGAGATTAATGAAGAAATATCTTAAAAGAAAGTATATCTTTTGAGCATTCTTTCTTGGTATCTCCCACAAGCAGCATTTTGGTAATTTGTCCCTCCATCATCCAGGTTTTCATATTTTCAGCTCAAATCTCAAATGTGACATGGGATCAATCTCATACCAATGTATGCAAAATAGCACCAGTACTTATTCTTATAGAAATGGAAAAAATTATACAACCCCTTAGCTTACCCCACATTATGGGATGACCATCACAATTTCCTCTGCTTCTTGTGCAACAGTTTCAAATTCAAAGGCTGAACTTATTTTAAATTTGAAAAGAGAGAATTAAGAGTATCCTCGCTTATTGTCTTATGTAAATATGAAGAAATAAATGAATTAAGTGTGAATCAATCTCTGAACATCTTCTGGTTTTAGGCACCAGATATTATAAACTCTTTATAGCATTACATCAACAAAAATACCATTGTTTTCTATTCAAATGCTACCAAGGTGTATAATAGAGGTTGAATGTAAAAAACTCCACTGTCATGAGATGGCATTTATGGCAGAGAAAGGTAGCATATGATATGCTAGTATTTTTGAAAATGTTCATGGATATCTTAGCCATTCTTTGTCTTAGATCTGTGATATTTTGCATACATGACTACTAGACCTTTATGAATGAATTTGCAAATGATGGTAGAGGATAACAGTGATTTGGGTGTGATATGGACAAATTACTAAAGTACTGCTCGTATGAAATACCAAGAAAGTGTGCTCAAGATATATACTTTCTTTTTAAGATATTTCTTCATTAATTTCGGGTGTTGAAGTTCACACCATAGCCTGCAACATATCATTGATTTGATGTTATTTGAGTACCTTAACAAAGTTTGCCGCCCTCGTCTTTATTTGCGCATTTTGGGAAAATCACACATGCTACAAATATGGCTGTACCAAATGTAATTTCATTTATATTTAGCTAATATGCGACAATACAGTAGATTAGATTCATATCTGCGTATTCGCATTTAAATCCCGGAGAATGATCAGGAAACAGTGAAGATATGGATGCAACAAGTTGCATAATGCTCAAAGAATTGTCACGTGCATTCTTTTTGCCCACCACTGTAAATGTCAACACAAGCGTGCAACGTGCGGTGGAGTCTGAGGACAAGAGACAGGTTGATCCACAGTGCATAATTTACCGGCTGAAAACACATATCCAATCGATATCTGGGAATGGTCAGTACTACACCGAAGATTCACGAATCTAATGATATAGGCGAGCAGCTGAAAAAGCTGGCCTTATCATTGAATGTGATAATTCCAGAAACTCCCGCACCACTGGTCAGAACAACACCATCAGAGCCCGTGTCACTGGTGCATGTACCCCAGGGCACAGAATAGATTTCAATTCTTCTTTTATACATAAAGATAAGATAGACATACTTAATCCAAGTTCATGTTATACGTAAATGCGAGTCAAGAGAAAGGAAGTCGCATCTAAAATTTAGGCGGAAGAATAAAGTATGCTTATACACCACCACCGCTCTTTTCTACCGGTATGCTCAACCTATTCTTTTGTTTGCTAGCAACAGGTGCGAATGCGACGTCCTTCAGGTTGCCAAAGACCTACAACACAAAAAAGAGTTACTCATCAGCACAGTCAAACGAGAGTGACAAGATAAAACACACCTCAACGAACTCCTCAAAGTCCATATCCTTCCTATCCTTGAATCCCGCCTCCTCAAGGACATAATCATACTCCTTCCTCGACACGCCAGCATACCCAGGAACCTCTTTAACCAACCCCCAAATATCATCAACCAGAACCGTATCTGCCGTTCCCATGCGCATCTCAAACGCCAAACGCAGCGCAGCAACCTTACCCCTTCTCAAATCGTGCCCTCGCAGGCCCATACGAAACCGCCTCCTTCACAGGCGAACCAAGGCCCACAGCCCTCATCACCGCCGACATCCCATGCCAAAACGCAACATCCACCTTCTCGATCAACCCCCGAGGTTCAGGCTCAGGGATCATCGTGCACTCAAGGTATCCAGGAGCGAGACCCATACTGCTAAGGAACTCGACGGCGTCTTTGATCTGCTTCTTACATTCTTTAAGAGACCAGTTGAATTCGTCTGCCATGATGTCCACAACGCGAGGTAGGGCTTCGAGTGCAGCGTGAGCGTTGAGGAAGGAGAGGCGGGTGCGGCGGGCGAGGACGTCGATTGCGGTGAGGGCGTATTCGTGGCGGACGGCGTAGCGGACTTCGGCTTCGATATCTGAGAAGGGGGTGTTTTAACCATGAGAAATTGAGAATGAAGGAAGAAACAAAATGAAAGAGGAACATACAAGGATACGGGGGTGTCAGACGCGTTCCGTATAAAGGCCAGCTTTCACCAGTCGACTCAGCGAGCGAGCAGACCGTCCAAGCGCGATCACCATAATTCTCAGAAAGGTGTTTAGCAACCTCCGTTTCCAGACCGTGCTGTAAAATCAAAAATGATGGTTTCAGGCACTCCCGTCAAAAAAGTTCACATCATTGTCAACAAAACTCACAGTTTGAATCAACCCAATGAACATATTCCGACTCCATCCATGACTCCCCACCAACCTCAGCGTCTCAGTAACACACCCACTCTTCACCCTCTTCTCCAACCCAAACACCTTAACCGCCACATCCACCGTCTCTTCCGCCATACTCCTATACGTTGTCCATTTCCCACCCGCAATCATCAACAACCCACTCTCACTAACATGTATCATATGATTCCTCACAAACCCCTCCGTACTCGCCGCCCCGGGGTTCCTCACAAGCGGGCGCAAGCCACTCCACGCACTGAACACATCCCCACGACGGACTTTGATATCTGGGCTGAGGTAGCTCCTGGCTTACTCGAAAACCCACCGGATATCCTCCTCGCTAGCTTTGGGATTGTGTTTGACGCGCGCAGGGGTGTCGATTGTGCCTGCGATGGTGTTACCTTGCCAGGGGAGGAAAAAGATGACGCGTCCGTCGGACGTGGCGGGGTCGAGCAGGCCCATTTTGCGAGGGGAGTAGTAGTTGGGGAGGGTGATGTGGATGCCGGAGGAGGGTCGGACGATGGGTTTGTGAGAGGGGTTGTCGAGCGTGAGGAGGGCGTCGGAGAAGGGCCCGGTTGCGTTGATTACTCCCTGTTTAGTGCGGGGCGGTCAGTGATTGGCACATGGACGTAACGTGCAGCGGATGGATGAAAAGCGTACCTTGGCTCTAACATCCCATTCGTCACCAGTTAAAGCATCTTTTACGCGTGCGCCGTTGAGTTTCCCGTTACCGTCCTTGTTGAGTTTGGTGACCTCGCAGTAGTTTGCGGCGACCGCGCCGTGCTTGACTGCGCTCATGATGAGTGCGATGTTCATCCGAGAGTCGTTATGTTGCCCTAGAGGATCGATGAAGAAATGAGTAATCAGAACATGAGAATGTCTCCCCTATCCCAGAAAGAAACTCAAAAATCCCCACACTCACCATCATAATAAACCACCGCGCCCACGAGCCCATCGCTCTTGAGCATAGGGAACGTCTCCAGCGCCTTGCCCTTGCTCATGACGTAGGTGGTCTCCATGTTTTCCTTGCCAGCGAGGACATCGTACATCTTGCATCCGGCGAGGTAGTATGGGACTTGCCAGCATCTAAATAGGATGAGAGGAATGGGGTATGTTAGATTGGATTGGGTGGATGAAAAGCACAGTGGTATAAGTATAATTATATGGACACGCGTCGGCATCGTTATTCGACCTCGTGGAACGACACTCGTAGCTGGGCACAGTCGTGAAGGAAGGTGCTTGCATGAATCGACCCCACCAACTAAGCCGCCCCACATGTCCGTACACCCGCACCAATAACAAGTTCTGACGATAGTATATACTTCCGTTCTCGTGAAATGAAGACTCTGTATGTGTGACTATGGCTACGCAGAACCGCGAACGCCGCCATACACGCACGCACGAGTGATAACATGGACATTCCTGCGTCCGTCCCCCAACAATCTTTGAATATTGAAATAACAGCCACTCACTTGTATATTGGCAACATAAATCGGCATCATATTCGAAAGGTAAGGTGCCGTCTGTAAGAAGATGCGGCGTTCGTGAAGAGCCTCGCGGACGAGCTTATACTGGTCTTAGTCGAGCTCGAAGACGGCTTTTTGGAGGTAGCGAACCCCACCGTGGACGAGTTTGGTTGATTTTGACGAACTGCATAGGGGGATATAGAGACTAAGCGTCAGTGAAAGACCGTATAAGGAGAGATCACAGCGAAAGAAAGAAAGAAAACAATGCAGGAGAATGTTAAGAGCAACCCACCAGGAGAGAAATCGTCCTTCTCCACCAATGCAACCTTCAGTCCACGGCTCGCAGCGTCAGCGGCAACACCAGCACCGGTAGCTCCTCCTCCAACGACGAGCAGATCGAACTCGGTGTCGTCGTCTTCCCCTCCTCCGTTCAGTGTAGTAACATTACCCTTTCTGGGTAGACGCCTTGAGTCGATCCTACATCTCCTTCCTACTCGTGGGTGTCCAGGGCGGCGGTGGGCGACACGTTCTGAGCGTCGAGAGCTAGGCAACGTGAAAGAGCGAATCAATGAGTCACTGAGACAGTGAGATGCGCTCTTTCTCGTCGCTCGCTTAGTAAGCCTTTATTTGACCTAAGCGTTCACTAGTTCACAATCAGTCAAATATCAAGGGGGGTTATTAATGATATAGGCGTAGTGAACGTCTCGCTCTACTTCTCGATCGATGCAGGGAGGGGAGGCGGGAAGGGATGGTTCCGTCTGTGCGTCGCTGAGGTGCGTATTACTATGTTCCCCCTTCCGATAAGGCTAACCACCCCGCCTTCTCATTCACACAGGTGGAAAGAGCGACCGACACCGACCTGTCCATCTCTTCTGTTCCCTTCCTCTACTCCCTCAGAAACCCTATTGGAGCACTGATCTCTCCCTTCCCTCCACGCCATCCTTGACTACGAAAACTTCAAAGCATTCGCCATAGTTGACGAAGGTCCTCACAACCGAGCACAAGCGTCACCTCTCTTATTAAAGTCTACGCGAACCCATGCATCATGCTAACATCGAGCAAGAGATCCGTGATGGCTGCTATTTGGTACGACTTTCCGCCATTCCCCCCTCTTGCCTTTTATCCTCCCAACGCACCCAAATACTCAGAATGCCTTCGCCCATCCTCGCCCTTCCCCATGATCCGAATCTTACACCAAAGCACAATACACTATTTCCACCTTAACCGCCTGCCTCGCGCTCGCCGCGCTCTCTGAAGCCTCCATCTTATCCATCTGTACCAAGCTCTCTACACTCACGTCCTCGCTCACCACCTCCCTCCAGACCCTCTGTGCGATACTCGGTGTCAGAGCAAGCATAGTTGGGAACGGGGCCTATTTCGTGATGGTTCCGGTCCTGGTGTAGCAGCACGTGACTCTCGATAGACGCATCAAAAGAGTAGACGGAATGAAAAAGGTAGAGAACATATGTTATCCATATTGCCCTCAAAACGGAACGTCGTCGTCCGCTTTCGTACGAGCTTGACGTGCTTCCACTTCACGGTCACCGCGGAGGAGAATAGGAACATGTAAGGAGGCTAGAAGGAGTTAGTAAGGGATAGACAGATAATTATAACCAAAGATATACCAGGACGGAATAGAGCTTTCAATCCATTTTCCAAGTACTTGATCTGGAATTAAATGAATAAATAGATATATGCGTCGATAGGCGGCGTCCATTACACAACGGCGAAGGATAGCAGACACTGCTTTTAGATACATCATGTCCATCCGAACCTATTTTAAGTGGACTGCGGCGTTAAATATAGGTTTAATGGGAACGACGGCTGGCAACCCAAACTAAATCGGTATCGGCAACTTCCATACGCACCTTTCTAGGCATGGCTGTCAATGCCCTTTGCCCTCTGCCCTTGCTCCTCACACTCATCGTCCTCAAACGCAACTAGTTCTTTCTCAACAGAATAAACAATGGCACCAATAACGATCGATGCTTTTCGCAATACTCGAGATGTATCGTTCAGTAATACTCAGCTAAACATCGTGGGTGGTAATCAAGTGGTATGTGATTAAATATCTCAGGGTGTTTGAATATACAAGCTCACATGTATGCTCCATTAGAACCATCTACCACCTCCGCAGCGTGAACCACCCAGGATGATTTTAAGACCTTGTTCCAGTGCTCTCTTCACAGGGCAGCATGTCCACCTTGACATGTTGAAGCATTATTTTAGTATTCGGAATGGAAATGGTATTGCACCTCGGCGCTCCTTTCTTATTTATGGTCTGGGTGGGATGGGAAAGACCGAAATTGCTTTGAAATTTGCAGAAGATCTGTCCAGCCAGTTTGTCATGATTCATTTAGCCAAAATACCATCTACTCAATAACATCTTCCTATTCTCAGATATGCATATGTGTTTTGGGTGGATGCCACTAATGAAGATACCATTACTACCAGCTTAAAAGGCATTTCTTCTATTCCAGATGCCAAAAATGCCAATATAGATGGAACCCCTGAAGCAGTTCTCTAC
>JASFCW010000296.1:0-13295 GCA_036936985.1 Crucibulum cyathiforme
CAGCAGGTTTTTCACTATAGATGGGCGGAGACGTCCGTCGATTATTTTTCCGAGGCGGCTGTTAAACGGCATGTCGAATGTTGCACAAGGATGGAGTTCACCTGGTACACCCGTCATCCAACCTTACGTCCAGATATCTCCATTTTGTCATTTCACGGTGCCTGAAAAGACTTTTCTTCATAGTAAATGGATATGTTCGAATCCCCACTTCCACCTATACTTGTAAATGGTTCGTTCTTCGCATGTATCCGTGATTTAGGAGAGCGTCGAATCTTATCATCGCTCTAAAGGTCACAGGTTGTATGCAAGTTGTGAATCTGAAGTATACGGTGCACATTACTTTATTCTTACATGGTTGTTGATACAGATACAGTTTAACAATCAGTTGTACAAAACGATTCCTCACTGGACACCTCCAACACCTCCATTCATCAACCTATAGTCTGTACCCGGCACTACGGGAGGCACAGCCAGGGCATCTGCTCTATTCATCGTCGAGGCTTCCGTTGTACGACGGACTTTCTCAAGAGCCAGGAAAGAGATGACAATGAGGTCCCGGATATCCTCTCCTCGAGAATCTGTGAATAATTGCGCAGGGCTCACTACAGTCTTGGGTGGGTCTACAGTGCGATCCTGCCTTTTGGACGGCTTGCGGAAACGTGCGACTGGGTTCTGTTTATCGCCTTCTGCAAAGAGCTGGTGTTTTTCCATTCGTTGGTTCCTTTAGGGTCGAACAGAGAAAGGAAGAGCTTACTTCAAGCCCAAGGCCGGGTCCGTTGCCTTTCCATTTGAATTTTCTGCCATGCCCATCGTCAAGATACACAGTGCTACGGAGAGATAGTCAGCAAGTATAGCAGTTTCCCCCGTCGTACTTACTCTTTGAAAGGCACCATACTCTTCTTTAACCATGAACTCATCGACATAGGCTTTCCTGACCCAAAAGTGATGATATCCGACCGCACATCCCGCCACTCCCAGGATGCAATAAGCTCCCCGCTGGAATTCTCAACCTTCGTTACGGTCTTGTTGCCGTGCTCCGTTACCACCCTATACATGACTTTACCCGTTTCCTCATCAGTGATGATGGTATTGCACGGGTTATCGGGTGTAAGGATGAGATTGTGGACGTTGCTCATAATCATGATTAGGAGAGATATACGTTTGCGGGGCTTATTTATAACTCTTCGTCTGTCCTCTATCGCTACAAGGTGAAGTCAGAATGACTGCGACCAGGATCCGATGCGGGCAGAAAGAGGTCGAAGACCAGATGATTAAAGGTAGAATGAAATGTCAATGAAAGCGCTGGCTGCGCTTGACGATCGCAGTTGATTCGGTGCCCTACCAAATTACACAGCCCCCGAGAGCTTCACCGCGGCTGTCTCGTTTTCGAGCAAACCTTGCTGCACGTCAGCGCCGTCCTCAAGTTGGTCCTTGCCAGGATATCAGACACTTGATAAAGGTGCTGTGGGTGCCTATCAATTGGTCTGCTGATCGTACTCGTGAAGCTCGGCGGTTGCTGGATCTGGATTATAAGGGGCCAATGATTGTTCCTCTCTCTGATAAGAGTAAGCAGTTCATGTTCATCTATTCCTATCACCTGGCTCTTTATGGCGACAAGCTTTACTCGAAGTTTCACTTTGCAAATATGAATAACGACGTTTGATAAACCTACTTAGGCAATGGGAAGGAGGCTGGCCTCGAGCGATAGCCCTGCTCTGTTACCTTTCCGTTTGGATTTCCTACTGGTATCATCTTCTAAAGAAATTGCAATGAACGAAGATGTTCAAACAAGTTCAAGCCATACAGTACTCTTCTTCAACCAACCTCGCACTGGCACTGGCTTTTTCGATCCAATCATTAATAATATCTAAGCTCTCATCTGCCTCTAGTACCGTTCTTCACTGCCGTGGTTGTCCTGCCCCTATGGTCTGTCGATAGCTAGTAAGAAACCTTGCCTGTACTCTCGGTGTTGAGGATTGTGTTGGACGAGTTGTCGGTGGTAAAGAGGAGGGTATGGGTGTCGTTCATAGTTGGTGTATTAGTCGATGGCGACGAAGCTAAATAAATGGGTGAGATACTTCATATTTTCTGCGAGCCGTCGTTCGTGAGTGTACTTTTACGTGTTGCTGTGTTTTATGAGTTGGGGTAAGGTCGAATATCATATTTATAGCGCTTGGTAGATGTTGAATTTCATTTGTGACAGTATGGTTTCTGGGATAGTCGAGTTTAGTAACAAGGGTTCTGAGTCATCGTTAAAGTAGTGTTATTTACACAACTCGTGCAAAAACAGGTAGGTATATCTAGTAGATAGTCTGTAGTGGTAATATAAACATTATTTCTAGGTATTGTAGCAAATCGTGTGTAGAGAAAGCAATTATTCAAGCAAGAAAGGCGTGAGGTAGGTGAAGAAAAGGAGAATACAGTACGACGTGGAGAAGGCATGAGCAAATCTCGTAAAGGAAAAAAGAAGGACAGATGAATGGGCATGTTCATAGCAAGACTGCTACTTTCTCATAAGCTTCTCATGCAGCTCCGCACCCTTCAGCTTCGCGCGTAGGTAATCGAGACGGGCCGTATATCGTGCACTGACGCCCTCTCGGCGTCTTCGTACATCGATGAGCTCTGCATTGTCCTCGGGTGCCGTGTGGTTACTGGAGGTGCTGGTTTCACGGACGCTAGTGAGCGGGAGATGGCCCGTACTCCGGGAGAGACTTGATGGACCGTTCACGCTGAGGCTAGATGGGCTGCCCAGCCGTGAAGCAGGGCCTTGTGAAGAGACGGATGAGACAGAGTTTTTCCGACGAATAGAGATGGATGAAGTGCGGAAATGAATGGACAAAGGGCTTGCTAGGGGCGGTTTGGTAGATGTGCTGGAGCGGGATTGGGAGAGGGAGGAAGTGGCAGAGCGGATAGAGAGACTGTCGCTCTTGTCGATGCGTCGGGGAGATTGGGGTGGGTTGCGTCGTCTGTCAGGATCCCGCCATTCTTTGCCTTCAAGGAGCAGATTTGGTGGTCGATGTGCAGTTTGCCCACGGATACGAGCTACTGTCGTCGATTCGAGATCATCAAATGCGTCCATAAGCCGGACAAGCTCTGCCTGTGTCGCGGTGATTGCGTTACGGATATCAGCGGCAGTATAAAATTCACCATCATCAAATATGGAAGCATCGTCGAAGAGCGATGGAGAGGCAGGGAGTGGGGTGCGCTGACCGGGGGAGAGTTGAGAGAGAGAGTCTTGTGATCCGGTATGGGCTATTCGTGGAGACTGCAGTGATGGGTATGTGGCAGATGTCGATGGGAAAGGTTCCGTGCGAATGGGAGTGATGTTTGAGGGCTTTCGATGGAGGATGCGTGGAAGGACGGTGCGCTTTGGGGAGTCGGTGTGAGATTTGATGTGCAAGGAGTCGTAGGTGTCATGAACAGGGGTCTTGCGTCCTGTTGCACGTCGAAGAAGGTTTGCGACGCCAAAGGAGACGGTAGATTTGGGGCGGGAAGTTGCTTGTGGAAGTATGGGATTTTCGGCATGCCTAGGGGACTTTTGATTTGACGACCATGAGGATGCAGAGGTAGATGAAGCTGGTAGATGTTAGCATGAGACTTGGATGAAGATAACGGCTGAACGCACAGGAGCGGAGCTGGACATGGACCTTTGCAATGGGTACGAGGGGAGTTTCGACGGGGATGACTGCGGTGGACGCGTGCTGATCAAAGAGGCTCTGGCGCAGTAAACGGTATTCGTCGTCGCTGCAGATGATCGTCAGGAGAGTGCCCCTATAGTAGGTTGGAAACTCACTTGAGTAGACCGTCCGAGTTTGCCTGTGCGAGTTCATTGAGGTGGTGGGCTAGCGACATTAGCAGATGAGCACGAAAGTGAGGAACAAGCGAAGAGTGAAAGCGGAAGAGGTTAGTCAAGAGCAAAGATGCGGGAATGCGTGAAGCGGAACGGATGCTGGATCTAAATTGGATTGCAATTAGGGAGAGGGCGCCAGTGTCATGCCTGCTGCCAGTACGATGCCAGAGAAGTGTGCTCGCTGCCAACGCGTCGTGCTCGACAATGCACGCGTTCTCGGTCCATCGTTTGACGCTGTCCTAACAAGATTACGTTGTTCGTTGCATGCTCGCTGTCACCACTAATCGGCCAAAATTAAGCGTACCAAATTAGACAAGCGCCTATTAATCCCTATGTACGAAATTAATGGTCAGGACGGTCAGGTCACTCATCCATGACCCCGTAACACACAAACTTAATAAGTACTGTAGTCTCAACATGTATAAAAAAACATCTATGTATGATACTGAACTTGAACCCACCATCAGGCCGAAGAGATAAAAGTACAGTAACTTGCAGTGAGGGACCTGGGATATAGGTTATCAGTTATCGCGGACTGATGGGTTCTGTGTGGGTTAGGGGAGGTTTGACTGTACTCTATGTCGTTATTATGGACTGGGAGTACTGTAAGTATAGTGTATTCGAATATTTTAGCTCGCTGTATTTAAAGATCAAGCACCTTTCCACATATAGATTTTGAGACCATCCCAATTGATGCTTCGACCAATAATATTTTCCGTGGAACACATCCTATATCATACCAGCCGATAATGCGTGCCTACGTCTGCATTTACCCGCTAATTACCCACCACTCACCCCAAGACTGTGAGCAGTTTTGGCGTCATTCCAGACAACCATATGCACGACATAGCGTGGCGTATGCCCGGCCTAAAAATAAAATAAAACATGAATTGCGGAAGAAAATATACTTGTATTTCAACGAAAGCAAGCAATACACGGAATAGCTATAATACACAATAATATGACAATAGATGAGAATGAATACAGGGGGGTATCGTTAAAATGTAGTGGGGTATATAGCAAGTTCCTATGGATCCGATAGCAAGGTGTACAACATCGACGATAATTTATGACACACGAATGGGAGTCGAAAATCTAAACCAAAAGAAAGCTCAATGTTCTTGCTATGCTGAAACGAAACTGCAGTAATGCGCAGGTTGGGGTGATACGAAAATATGATCATAAGTTCAAGGAAGGCTCGGCTGGGAGACTCCAGCCTTCTTCGCACATCGTGCACGGTGACGGATCATCACAGTCCTAGTACCAAACTTCTTCGTGCATACGTCGCACTGGAAGTCGCGAATGCCTTTGTGTGCATTGATGTGGTCTAAAAAGACGATTTGAGTACAATAGACTCCAGCGAAGATAACAGATTACCCACTTTCCAAGTTCTGCTTCGTAGTGAAAGTAGCAGTGCAACCTGCGAGCTCGCATTTAAACAATGCTGGACGTTTCCTACGATTTATCATGGCCTGGATAACATTCGCGGTAGCCACTTTGTGTCTCACAATGTCGTTGGAATCCGATATAGACGAAGATGAGGGTCCTGGTTCCGTGATGGATGTTTCTTCAAGGGAGTACGCCATTGCATCTACTACTCTGTTCGCTACTCTAGGAGAAGGCTGATCGTTGTTGCCATTGGAAGGACTAAAGAAACGGAAAGTCGGCTCCACGTATCCTGGACTCGTTTCAGAGGCAATTGAAATTAGCAAGAAGCCAGCTCCAGAGCCATCGGAGGGGGGAATATGAGGCCTTGAATGAGCTGACGAGGTCATACCCCCGCCAGGGACAGTCAGGTAACGAGCAGACGAGGAAGTATCAGCGGTGTGACCAATGTGAGATGCACTCGCTGCTCTGCCACGTGATGAATGAGGTAGATTGGGTATATGGTATATATTTGTAGCTGGCTGAGTGATACTGAAGGATCTAGTTCTGGCAGCTGAGTATGTTTGATGTCTGCGTTCAGTTGGAGAGGACTGCCTTCGAAGGAAATATTCATCGTGATCAACTGGCGAAGGGCTCGGTTCTAATTTCACTGCTTTGCACGTCTTGACGTGTTGAGCATGTACAGTTTGGGTGGTAGATTCCCTGCCACAGCGGTCACAGTGATAATCTTTGAATCCCAGATGAGCGTTCATGTGGTCTAGAAATAAAAGCTGTTAAATCAAAGAAAGGAATATATGTATGACTATGTATGACAACGTACTCTTGAAGTTATGGTTAGTGGTGAATGTTTGTCCATAGATATCACAGCAGACTTTAGCTTTTTTGGTATGCCGAGCTTGGGAAGCTTTGATACCAGCCATGGAAGTAACTCTCCGAGTACGAGGTTCAGTCGTAACGAATGCACCCTCAAGTTCGTTGTCTGAGCCCGAAGACATCGGCGATAATGGCGATAAGAAGTTAGATTCATGACAGTTTCCTATGAGACTGTGCCTGCGTTGAACTGGGTTCCCATTGCTTTCGAAGCTATGTCCGGGCACTGCCAAACGATCCCTATCGGGAACCATCAATGACAAGCTGTGAGCATGCAAGTATGGGCTGTGTCGCCTTGACGGGATTGGATTAGAGCCTATTTGGTGATGCGTTCTGTCACGATTCGAGTCCTGGCCTATGTGACTGTCTAAGCTCCCCACAGACTGGCCACGAGGGCGGTTGGGAATGGACTGCCGCTGCCGCCAGGGCATCCGAGTTGACGGGGAATGAGGACTCCATCCACTTACTAGGGATGAGCGTGCTTCGACATCGAACCTGTATAGGCCCAATCTGTTGACTTCACGTGAGGTCCAGATATATGTAGATGAAGGACGGAAACCGGAGGATTTATCTCTGGTGTAAAAGGCACGTTCATGACCATTGGGTAGCATTGCGGTAGATGAAGAGGAATATCTAGCAAGGCCACCTTGATTGTCGTCACGAGTGTTGGTGAATAGCGTGTTCGTAGAGACAATTACCGGGGAATGAGGCTCTGAGAGCATCTCGTTGACGGGGTCATCGTCCAACAGTTTACTCAACTCATCCATGTAGACAAGGGATGTGTGAGAGTCTAACTCTTTGTCTCCATTAGACAGTGATGGAGATTTATATGTAGAATAGGTCGGATATGGTATGTAGAGAGGAGGTAGCGATGTGGGTGAGCGATCGCGCGCGACCTGCGATTCAAATTGGTTGTTGGCCTGATGGTATATGGTGTTGGCAAGAACGAGGCTAGGCTGTGGGCTGTAGGAATTATCGTTCGATGCTTGATGCCAATATTTAGTAGAATGAGCGGAAGACTCGTTGAGATCGATTCCTTGGAAAGAGCGAGATACTGCGGAGAGACCACTGGGAGATAAACGGCTGGGAGATACGCGTGTAGAGCATGGTTGACCTGCAGAAGGTAACGGATCTGCTGGAGACGCAGGAGAAAATAATTGGTCCAGGCTTGATTCCTTCAAGTGGCCCAGTTGCAGACGAGAAGAGTAGGGTGAGACAGGTGTTGAGTGATCTAGGAAGATATTAGATAGGGTGTGGTATGAAAGAGTTGATATACTTACTGGCATAGACATTGGATAGATCATTGTATGTTGAGTAGTAGGTAGTGCTGCTGTAGCCTATAGACTGACTAAAGGACGATGAGCACGTTGTCGAGATATACGTGGAAGGGAAGTCACTTACTCGATCGTGACATGCAGGGCAGAGGGACTATCTGGGGGAGCCACGATAGTGATAGCAAAGTCATCGTGATTCAAGTTTTTCAAAGGCTTCCCGTTTGACAATAAGATCGGCAACGAGGCGGTCCTTGAAAGACTCGGTCGGGGGGAGGTTAATGCTGGCCTTGGGAGGGAGGATTGGGATCCAGAAGAAGCGCTTCGTGTTATTGGGAACGGAATACCCCCTCCATGGGTTTGGATGGTAGGGGGAGGGGACAAAGGACCACTCCTCACGGTGAGATAGAGGTCTGATAGAGACGATCGGTCCTGACGTCGTTTCCTCAAGTGGCTCAGTTGCAGACGAGACGGGTAAGGTAAGGCTGGTGACATATTTGTCTGCATTCTTCATAAAAAGGCTCGTAGTAAGAGCCCCACAACGAAACCATTCATTTAACTGGAATACTCACGATATAGCTGCTTCGTGCGTGCGAAGGTCGTGCGAGACAGGATTTATCACGGGTCTAGATACCTACACAAAAGTGAATAATTCCGTCGACAGTATAATGGGTTGGTATTACTCTTTGTGCTGCATCTGAATCTTCTATCTGAATAAATCTGGCCACGCCTGTTATTATGTGATTTAGATTAGTAATCGAAGATGAATTAGATGAGATATTACCATGAACATAAGTAGGTCGATATCGAGTCCGAATGCGACCATTAAACATCTCCCTATCAGGCATTCCGCTCTGGTTTAAATGACGCATGCTAAGCAAAAGAGTATTATCATGACTGTGTTCACCCACATACCTCATCCATCACTGAGCACCATTCATCATCATGTGCAATGGCAATCCGAGCTTTTGGAAACTGGTCACTGGCAAGTTAGCTGAATTCGCTCCTTCAGAATGTCAGAAATGACATGCCTCGCGTAGAAGGATATCATTCGTAATGTCGGACGGATGGAACAGCTAAGAATAGGAGATATAAGAGATTGAGTCTTCCGAAGTTGTCGAAGGACCTACATTGGTCTTTGAAGGAAACATGTCAAGATTGACTCTATTCTGGAATTGTCCTTGGAACTGGTGCGAGGTAGAAGTTGAAGGAGACTGGCTCGAGTTTGAGGATGAAGGACGACTGCTTTTGTCGGCGCCAGGGCCGTTGTTGTTGGAATCGCGGGAAGTTTTGTTCGACGCCGCCGTACCTTCTGAGAGGTCCCTCCATGCTTCTTCAGATAAAGCAATTTTAAATCCGCGCAAGAATAAACATTGATTTAGAAGCGGAACACCAGAATCCTCCACTTCCGTATCAGGACAAGGACCACTTCTTGCTGTACCTCCGTTCGACTGTTTCCAAATGTAGCGGGGTCCGTCAGGGAAAGGAGATTTCCCGAATTCGAAAACATTTGTACGCTCTGACGGACAGGAATTATAGGTTGCAATGCCCCACGATTTCGATTTCATATAACCGGTAACCAAGTAGAGTGAATTTCTGTCGATAGAACGACCAGCGATATTCTTTGCGTATTCATACCACCACTCTGCATTGGCAGATATATACTCGGCCAGATGCCCTTCATTTTTAAGATCTTCACGCGATGCGCCATCAGGTAACGAAAGAAGTGCGCCTGCATTTTTGTCAGTGCAGATAAATGCCATCTCCCTATATAAAACAATCAGTAGCTTATAGGGTGAGGATAGGAACAGATATTTGACTCGCCGGCTATCCCAATTTACGTCCGACTGCACATCTGCACTTGAAATATTACTACACCGGTTGAAGATATGGTCCTGTCGGAATATTTCGGGCTTTGGTGGTGTTGAAGAGTCAAAATTCTCTGGGAGGTTTGGAGGATTTATGGGATGCCTTGAGGATAGCCATATGTTGAAAAGAAAGTCGAAACCGCCATCAGGTGTGATGATACCCAAGTCTCCAATTCTTATACCTAGTCGGCGATATTCGAGTGGAAGATTTAAGTCCGGGCCTGGTATCCATAGTGGATATCCGTGCTTTAGAGGAAGCATTCGATCTACGTAGATATGACAGCAGCTATTGCATCTTGATAGGCAACTGGGAGACGAAAATTCTGCTTCTTGGCAAGACACCTGATAAAGTGAACGACGCTCGAACTCAAATAAACTATTGAACAAACCAGATACTCACAATGCTAATACGACTGCTACTTTTCGGGCTTAGCGGTTGAAGTCTTTCCACTTCTGCTGCTTGCGATTCCTGTGCAGATAAAGGATCCTGTGAGAACTTGGATTTGAGACTATAATTCCAACAATAACATGGAAAGCATACAACGTCTTGAGTCGATTCAACACATGATTCCACGTTTTTGGTTCTTTTACTAGCATCGATCACAGTGCGAGTGTCACCTACAAACGTTCTAACCGTCGTCTTGAAATCATGGAGGTAGGTACATACTGATTCTTGAAAGAACCTGATCATTCGAAGCTGCCGCGAACACTTTGTCTGGGGAATCGGAGAGGGAGTCAGTTGAAGGTGACGATTGGGCTGGGGTACGATCGCTACAATCATCAACGCCCGTGCCATCTGTCAGCGTTGCCACCGTGTTAGATTTAGTTAAGTCCAGCAACACATTTTCGCCTTTGGTTATCGAGGCATATGAGTCCAGTGCGATGTGTACGAAACTCCCGCCAATACTCAATATCAAATTTCCATCGAATTTCTGGTTCTTTCCATTGGTAAAAGCGGCAGCACTAGATGTTTGACCCATCGTAGCTAGGATATGTGAAAGTGGCTGGGGTGGAGTAGGACGAGTTGCACGTTGGTACTATGGATCCAGTCTTCTGTTTTAAATGAATTTCACTTCCATATAAAGGTACTAAGGCAGTGCGAGTAGCACTTCAAAATTTCAATGACATAGCGCTTATATACGCCATATTTCTTGGCAACCACCTGAAGGACCTCATACGGCGCTTCAGTGGTCAAGCTGAATATTCCTTTAGGAGACTGCCCTACACACAGCAGAGCATGTTAGATCTACACTTGATGAGTAAAAGATCGAAACAAACTCTTACCAGATTTCCGTCCACATGTACACCAAAACCAATTAACATAGCTCAAAATGTAATGGCCAACTACACGAGACGCGAAGTAGTAAATATAGAAGATGTGCATGAGGCTATGAGCTCTAGAAGCCTGGCAAGCTTGACATGCACTACCGCTACCACGTTATCATGCGTTGCGGAAAGTGGTTCTTGGTGGCTGACTGCGCGTGCCCCAGGTAGCAAAGGAGATGTCTTCTCGATGGTAATTTTGCGAGCGTCTACAGTGCATGAGGCTATGAGTTCTAGAAGTCTGACAAGCTTGGCATGCACTGCCGCCACCACGTTAACATTGTATTGTGGAAAGTGGTCTTGGGATCTGAGCTTCAGGTGTCCCAGGTAGCAAAGGCGATGCTTTCCCGATGATGATGCTGCCAGTGTCTACTAAATGATCTTGACGGCTTGCATCATTGCATGAGCCACTGTTTTACAGGATTTCTTCCCATAAGAGAAATTCTTGCAGAGCATTGTGAAAGTAGAACGGAGAAGAGAATCTTCACGATTCCAAATGCGGCAACAACGCGAGGTTTCCCACGGATGTTTCGATCGTACGACGCGTCTGGCTTGAGCATCGCACGCTCGTCGTTTTTCTCATTAAACCGTTCTCGAACCATTTTTTTTCTCGTTTCCTGGCTTCCGACTATTTCTATTGGGCTTTCTCTGAGCACTCCGAGTAGTGCAGTTCCCGCCTATCATGGCTAAATCAGAGCTCAATCCGCGCACAACAAAGTTCGAGTTCCTCGGGCCTCCTGGTGCTCTCGCAATCACCATTGGCGTCCCATTCATGGCGTATGCGCTGTCACTTGGCTGCTCAGAGGCAGCTGGTGGATGCCCGCCCCAGCCCTTGTCTTTCATTCCCGACCGTGTTGTTGCATCCGTTTCAAATCTAGATTGGTGGAAAGGACTCTGGGATACCAAGGCTGCACTCATCTACCTCGCCTGGTATATGTTCTGCGTCCTTGCATGGGCTATTCTTCCAGGAGACCGCGTGCAGGGTACCACCCTCCGCAATGGCCAAAAGAAGGAGTACAAAATTAATGGTGCGCGACTTGCTTTGTGTTGGTACCGTTTCTGACAGCACTTCAGCTTTCTCTACGTTCCTCCTCGCACTTGGTATCACTTCTGGAATCATCTACCGCTATGGCCCACAAGCATTCACCTTCCTCTACGAACGATGGATCGGCTTTGTTACAGCGTCCATCCTCATGTCCGTTGTCCAGGCCGCTGCCTGCTACGCTGCCTCGTTCCAGGATGGAAAGCTCCTCGCACTTGGGGGCAACTCTGGCAACTTTATCTACGATGTGTGTTCTCTTCCTCTTATATATTATCTCACGCTGACAACTTGCAGTTCTACATCGGCCGCGAACTCAATCCCTCCATTGGCTCCCTTGACATAAAATCATTCAATGAACTCAGACCCGGTCTTATCCTTTGGGTCCTCATCAACATCAGCATGGCCTGCGAGCAGGCTACCCGCCGCGGAGGACTCGCTAATATCACCGATTCAATGTGGCTCGTCCTCGCTTTCCAGACGTGGTACGTCGCAGACGGCTTGTACAACGAGGTATGTTCGCCTCCAGTTTACTGTCCGTTTACCACTAACTCTCTTCCAGCCCGCCCTGTTCACCACTATGGACATCATCACCGATGGCTTTGGTTTCATGCTCGCTGTTGGCGACCTCACCTGGGTGCCCTTTGTCTACACTCTCCAAGCCCGCTACCTCGCTTTTAAACCCGTCGAGCTCGGCCCCATGTGGACCGCGGCCATTTTCCTCGTCAACGCCACAGGATATTACATCTTCCGCGGTGCGAATGGCGAAAAGAACGATTTCAGGAATGGAAAAAATCCTAAAAGTCAGTTTTTTGCGGTTTGCGATTTAGCGTTACTGTTGAGCTGGGATTGCTTATCTGAATCTTTGACTCGATGACTTAGATCTCCAGTATATGACGACTGCCCGCGGCACGAAACTTCTTACTTCGGGATGGTGGGGGCTCTCGCAACACCCGAATTATTTGTCAGTCGATCCTCGTCAACTTATCGTGACGGTGCTGACCTGCGTTTTACTTTTTCTAGCGGCGATATCTTGATGGCACTTGCCTGGTCCTTGCCTACCGGCTTCGACACTCCTGTCACGTACTTTTATGTCATCTACTTTGCGGTCCTCCTCATCCACAGGCAGCGTCGCGACGATGAGGCATGTCATCTCAAGTGGGTTGTTGTTTACCTCTTATTTCCCTCTTACTGATGGGATTCCACAGATACGGCGAGGACTGGGTCAAGTACAAGAAGCTCGTTCCGTACCGGATCATTCCCTACGTCTATTAGTCGTCGAGCTTGCTGCGTCTGGGCTTGTTACTTGTGTGGGACTCGATTTAGCGTAATACTCTTGAGACATGCCGTCACATGGTTCAGTGTTATCACTCGTCAATGAATCATCAATTCATGTGTTATGGTGGTACAAAAACATTGGATTTAACTTCTATTCGTCCCCAGATATTCGTTATCACAAACAGTCCCAGACTGCTACATTCGTCCCAATATAGGCCTCTTCAAGAGGGTGCCCGAAGTCTATAAGAGTGTGCATATACAAAACGAGTCGTCAAAGCGCATCAGTGATACTTGCTGATAGCGGCAAGATAGGTCTTGCCAGATTCACTAGATGAAATGAAAAGACGTCGTGGGTCAGGACATGAATAATAAGTGGCGGCAAGCTCATTTACCTCAGGGCATTGCCTTTC
>JASFCW010000297.1:0-13293 GCA_036936985.1 Crucibulum cyathiforme
ATTGTAAAATTTCAACACTTCACAATACATTTCACAAATGATTTCACTCTGTTGTAAATAAGCCTACGCCAGGAGTGCTATAAGGGCGCTATGTATGCTGAGCCCCATAACTACGAATTGATCCAGCCGCTGTTCCTCGGTATCGGGCAATAGCAACTTAAAAAGTTTAACTACCAACGTGCTGACGAGTGCCGAATTAGGATGGCACGGGTTCCCAACTCAATGACACTCAGGGTTGGTTGACATTCTGTACTCTTCTAGTGACAGCCGGAAGATGAATCCTGCAACCATTGATTCTTGCATAGTTTAAAAGTTGAAGGCCCCGACAACTTCGCCATAACCCCATTCTCTCTCCTCCTCCTTGTGGATGATTCCTGCACAGCCGTATCTCCCGTGGAAAGGTAAATGCTGCCCACTTCGAAGTAGTTACAACATGCTTGCTGATTGTTCGTTCACCCCTCTGTTCCATCAGTGTCCGTATCTATCCTACATCTGATTGCAGCATTATCCACTGTGCTTAGAGTTGAGTATCGACGTCGGACGCGACACTTATGGTGGGATGATTACGCATCGATAGTCTCAGCGATCTTTGGGTGTTTTTCGATTGCCATTATTTGGCTTCGGCTCAGACATTATGGTACATTTTTGTCTTACTTTTAGTTTTCAATGCAAATCAATAATGATATTTACGTCTTTAGATGACTCTGAACACTCAAAGAGCTTGAAAGTTGCGCTTAGTTATATGAACCAGACGTGTTTCGGCTTCACTATCTGGTGCGTATTGTACTAGTTTCCTACTCCTTCGTGTAGTCATCACTAAACGTTTATTTTCCTCTTTAGGTGGTCACGAATTAGTCTTGCTCTTGCGGTCGTTCGCATTACTCCAGTATGGTCGAAAAGTCGACCTTGGGTTGTTGGTTTTACTTGTGCATTCATTTTGATATTTGTCACAGTTGTGGTTGGAATCCCAGTAACCTGTGCTGTGAATACGGCCTGGCAGCATGTGAAGGGTGATATCCTAATCTGTGGGCCGTCTCACGGAATAACCCTTGCTAGCGTAATAAGTTGGTATTCCCCACTAATATTATTTAATATATATTTGACATATTTTTTATTTAGGTGACATCGTATGCGACCTCTTACTGGTTGTATTCCCACTGTACAGGTTGTGGTGCATCAAGCTTCAATCTGCGCAGCGTCGCCTTGTATTGCTCGTGTTTTCTACGAGTGTTTTAACCCTTGTCGCGGTAGTTGCAGTGGCTACCATTTCATATGGAAGGGTTTTCAAAGGTCCTGGAGCGTTGTTGGTGTGGGTGATGACGGCGAAAATCGAGGTGAGTGACGTGGTATCTCTTATTCGATTTATTATCTGATCTCGTCATGGTTTTTAAGGAGGCAATTTCAATCATTGCGTGCAATCTCCCTGTGCTTATCTCTTGGGGGTATCGCGCCTTCTCAAGTAATGACGATGATGCCTCGGGTGATCACATCACACCCCATTGGAGCCAAGTCGTTCCAGGTGGACTTTCAACGCCAACTTTTGTACTGACCGATCTATCTGGCAGTCGCAGTCAAACCTCCAACAATGTCGTTCACATATCAGCATCGGAAGCATCTCTTTCCAGCCAGATCGGAACACATGGTGAAGAAAACGTCAATAACGTGTGGAAGGCTCAGGAGGATGTCCCCAACTCAATCTCGAGGAAGGACATCATAGTTTAATTTGCTTACTTTGTGACCATGAAGCAATAACTTCATACAGCTTACAAAATGTCATAGTCGTCTTAATATAATTCGGTAGAATGACACAGGGTACGCCAAATGAAATACTATTTCAATGTATTCAAGAGATTTTGTGGTTGATGAAAGGAAGAGTTGTTCAGACATAAGTTACTACACTAAGTTTGTTGAATAACTCCAGACATTATTTCTAGACGTAATCATCAAGGCTAATTCATTGTTTTATCTCACTCGTGCTTAGGTCACTCACGATGCAATATTTGGATGCACGATTTAATCGGTTCGATCCAATGGCACGCGGTGGTACTCAAATAAAAAGTCGCTGAGCAATCAGCATTTCAGTACATAGTGCATAATCGGTAAATCAACTATATCAAACAGGAACGTCCCTCTTGCTTTTGGGAATGTACGAATGCAGATTGTAGCGTGGGCCTCTCGAAATAAGTGCTTCGACTTCATAAGGCGAGAATGGGTGGTTAAGAGTGATATCAGGATCCCAGATCCTGGATCAGAAAAGCTCCGAAGGTCGAGGAGTCTATGATGGAGAGGAGTCTGATGGAGGGCATTCGAAAGAGGTCAGGAAGTGTTGAACAGATGTCCTGATATGATCCAAAGTGAAAATGGCCATTTCCAGAGCGGCATTCTGTGCACGTAATGTGCAGATACTCCAATTGGCTCAGGTGAACTAATATTTTGATAAATCAATTGAGCTCCTGCACGTAGGATTTATTTACGCTCCAAAGATAGCAAAGATGAAGGGTGTGAATGAACGGTGAAATATCCGGCAGGGCGTCAATGATGGCCATGAGATTGTGGAGTTTATACTGGGCAGCTCCTCGATGGGTTGTCAAAGAGGATAGGTTTAGATAGCTAAATATAGGTTTTCTTGCTCCAAGGTAGCATATCTTAGAGAGAGAGGCAACATTTTTTAATGTTGATATACTGATTAGTGTGAGGGGTTGGCTTCCCAGCTCATCCATGATTTGGAAGATGATTTCTGGTGGTAGTCGTGGGAGAAATGGGGAGGACATAAGCAATGTGCCACAAGAGTCCGTGTCCTCATCCAAATTGCTCATAATATGTAGTAATAGAATAATCTAAGCTTACAGCTGATTTGGAAATGATAGGCCAGCTTCCAGTTTTTTTCACTGCAGAATTCATGTTTACTTTTGGAGCTGAACAAATAAAGGCGCTCCACCCTAGCTTAGCCAAAACTGTCAATTACCAGTGGCCAGCCAACTGTGTTGCTCCTCATTGGCCTCACCATTCACCAATTTATTGTTACTTTTCAGGTATTTATTATGTGGGGATGCGCCCACTGTTACGCATAATAGAGAGAACAGTAAGATAATACAGAGAGTGTGAAGTAGCAGTAACACCTAGCCATAGTATGATACTGCTACAAATGGGGCACTAGCAGATGGTTTTACTTAGACTCGGAATTAGGTGAAGCACTTTTGTTTGTTCAGCTCCAGAAGTAAACAAAATTTCTACAGTGAAAGAAAGTGAAACCTGGTCTATCATTTTTGAATTAATTGTATCCAGAAGATGTAAATTGTAATAACAATGTCTGAGAGAAAAAGAAACCATCATCAAGTACCCACGGTTTAAAAAACACCATCCCCGCAGTTGACAATGTAATGTCAGAGATTTCCTAGCGGAGTTCTAACACATTGTAACACTGTGTAACACCCATAACACCGACGGCCTGTTTTATTGCGTTATAACTAAACACAAAATCCAATGCAAAGGCACTGTGATGGGCACTACAACGGGCATTCCAATGCCTTGGGTCATTAGTAATTTTTTAATCAGAATTTCATGACCCATTGCATATTTTGGAAGGGCCAACAAGGCTACCCCTTCAAAATCAGGCCATGGCAAGGGTTGAACATTTGACCTCCCATATGCAGATCTATAGCTGTGGGAAAAAGTAATTACCAAGCAAAGTTCTACATAGGTTTTTATGACTACCAGCACTATCACACATATTTGAATTCCTGTTTTTTTTGCCTTCTTCGACCTCTACAACATCAGACTCCTATGGGGTGAGAAATTTTGATCATATTATAGTAGTTAAAAATATAGTATATTACACCATATACACTAAAACTTGTTATTTGAATGTTGACTTTGTAGCCATTGGAACAAGTATTACAACTGACCTGGAATGCTATGGGAATACAGTAGAACCTCCCTTAACCAATACCCCTCGGTGGACATGCCACACTATGGGCTATGGGAGGTTATGGGTTCTGAGAGTAGGTCTAAAAATAGATCCAAAAAAGTCAAAGAAAATTGCAAGAGGTGTCAACATTATTTGAACTAATATAGAGGACAGTGCATAGTGGGTAGTTAAGAATGAGTGAAATAATTAGTCAATGTAGTCTCTTTCATCTTTTTAGCTTGCTCTAAGCACAGTTGCTGGCTGAATGCACCCAAAATTCCTTCCATCTTGGGAGTGACAGGGTCATCCACATTATCAATATACCTGCTAATAACTGATGCCACTTGAAGGACTTCACGATAAGCTGGTCAGGTGTCAATAGGGGCATCATTGTTGACATCATCCCCACCATTCCTGTGCACATTGTTATGTACTTCAATAGAATCCATGACTGCTTGGTAGATTTCATTATCTGTCAACTCTTCAATGACCTGGAATTCTCCTGCAGGATTGAGAAATGCCTCAATATCCATTTGATTGCCCTTTTGAAGTGCTCCTGTTGACACAAGATCATCAAGAGCATCCTCAACTTGTTTCTCAGCATGAACAATTGGATTGTCTTTGGGGAAATCATTGTGAATAAGAGCAGGTATGGGCAGTGAGAGCTGGGTGGGCAAGAACAATGGCATCACAGGTAAGATTCCTGCTTTATGCCAGCAGTTGCAAATGGCAGTGGTGTCTACATCACACCAGGCAGCATCTGCAAGCCTCATTGCTTGAAGCTGATTGATATCATAGATGTTGGTGGGTGTGATACCTTCATCATAATGGCAGATGGCACACTGAATAAATTTGGCATGATAATGGGCTTTGAAGCACCAAATGATACCTTGGTCCAAAGGCTGCACATGTGCTGTAAGGTTTGGCTCGAAGTTCTCAACACAGATGTTTTGGAGGTTGTCTGGGACAATATGTCCTGAGAAATTATCTTGGAGAAGAAGGATCTTTTGCTGCTTTGCAGCTAGGTTGTGATCCTATTGACATAGCCATTCTTTGTAAAGGTGCACTGTCATCCATGCTTTTGCATTGTTTTCAATAATAAAAGCCAATCTCAGCTCTGGACTTCTTTTCAAATGCTCATGGTTTGTTTGCCTTTCTGATGATAAAGTGTGGCAGTTTCTTGGAACCATCTGCATTTGCCATGAAAGTGTATGTCAATCATGCTTTCTTGCTTTTCACTCCTGACTGTTTCTTGTCTGTTAGACCTTTATCTGGAACCATTCTAGCCTGAAAATTAATACTGGTAGGTGAATGCAGGGATTGTTACATACCCATAGAACAATTGTGTTTCATCCATGTTGAATATATCATGCAACTGGTTGCCAGATGATGTGATTATCTCCTTGACCCTTTCCCTCTCCTGCTTGACTGTCTCAACATCCACAGATCCTGCCTCACCATGTCACCTTATCTCCCTTAACCTATTCCTCTGCTTAAACTTTTTGAGCCACCCATTACTCAGAGTAATGTGGTTGTCTTTGAGAATACCAGCCAAATCAGCAAACACTGTCCACTTCTGGCACAGGACTTCACCTGTCAGTAGAAGCCCATCACCCATTGCTTTCAAAACCCAAAGTTCCAACATCTTGTTGACTGCAGGATGGTCCATTTGCCAAGCTTGTTTGCAGTTCTATCAAGTTCACCCTGACTCTGTGCCCACTGATCACACTATTTATCTTTGTCTTTAAGCCAGGCTGAGATCAGTGGTTCTTTTATTGTGAGATTTGGATAAATAGGCACAAAATGATTGGCTGTCTTCATCTGACTTTTGCTGTTCATATGGTGCCAGTCCAAGATTTCAATTCTCTGAGCTAATGTTGCATTTTCTTTCTTTTTAAACACAGGTATGGGGGCTGCTTTCTCTTTGTTCTTTTTTGCTTCTTTTTGCTTCGGTTCAGGGCCTGTGGATAATATCTGTTAGACAACTATATCTCAAGGTCAATTATTTGAGTGTCTCATACACTTGTGCTTGTATCCAGCTGTGGGAGTTAAATCACCAGCACATTGCCTCAGCTTTGTCACAATTGCCATTCCATCTTCATCCAGTCTCTCCAGTGCTCTTTTGTAGTCAGAAGCATTCTCCAAGGTCTTTATAATAATGTCATTGTCAACCACATTGGCTTCATTGTCAAGCCACCACTCATCAGAGTCTGAGATTGGTTAATTCTTTGCTAGTTGTGCAACAAGCCTGTCTTTCTGGTCCTTGACATGTTCTCTAAAGATCATTAGGCCTTTCTTAAGGACATTAAGTGGTTTAGTTGGAGCCATGGCTCACAAGAAAGCAGGAAAACTAGTGATGTGAAAGGCTTGGCCTCAAGCCACAAGCTGAGCTGAGCCAAGCTGGGGTAGCCTAAGCCATGTGAAGCCATGCATTAGGGCTTCTATGGCCTATGGCTCAGGCTTGTAATTTTTGAGGCTGTAAGCCTCAGCCTGAGCCACAGCTTTTTGATAGTAAGTGTGAGTAACCCAGTGACTGCTTACTGAGAGAACCAGTTGTGCTGTGCATAAAATTTGATAAGATGAGCTATCTATAAGCATCTCCTGTGGGTGTGTTATGCTATCAGAGCCTGCCCTAAACTGAATAAGATAGTGTATATAGCTCAGTGCAAGTTTCCCAGTGCTCTTCTTCCTTCCATATAATACTGTTCAGTGTGTATAATGTAGTACAATTTATGATATTAGCACTTCTATGTACCAAGGAGAATATTTGAGCCTGCTATTAATCATACTGTTTAAGCCTTGGCCTGCCATGGCTTATTGATATACCTTCTTTACAAATAGTGCACTCCAGCATGCATTAGTGGTTGCTAGCTGATGAGGAGAATTCTTTAGATGGTAAAGATGATGAGGACAACACCTTGGATGATGCCTGATAAGGTGAAAATTGACATAATCTGGGAGGACATGATCATTGATAATGTTGCCAATTCAGATATGGAAGTAGATACATAATTATATCAACATTTAATGCAAAATTTGATTTCTTATAGCCTTACTTCCTAACTAGGCATACCTAGTAACAAGCCACAGCCTATCCCAGGCTGGCCATGATGATGGCTCAAGGCTCGGGCTTCAGATTTCTGAAGCCTAAGCCATGCAAAGCCGAGCCTAAGCCATAGTATTGAAGCCAAGCCAAGCTGTAACAACACTAAGGAAACAATGTGTAAATTTTCAAAATGTATTTAATTAGGCTATTGTGGCAGATCCGCAATTCACTCATTAAAGACTTTATCAATTTGGTGCCTTTGAGTAAGAAATTTGTAACTAAAGTTATGGGTTTTTGTCAGCAAAAAGCTATGGGGTACAGTGTACCACCACTCCTTTAAACAGTGGGCTCTATTTCCCTCATTTCACCTCTGTTTGCCTAGAATTTTGGCTTTATATTACATCTATATTACACTTATGATATACTAAATTTTAGAGTATTTCATTTAACAGACTGAGGAGAGTGTCAAGGAATATCATCAAAAATGCGAGAATTTGAATGATTGTCCTTTTAAATTGATTGATATCTCAGTAACAGGTGAAACTTGCAACATGATTTTTATTTTAGTGATACATTTGTATCAGGAGAGTTACCAATTCAAGTGATATGACATATGGGAGTAATCTGATGGAAAAAGAAATGAATTGGTGAGGAAGCATACAAAAGGGACGGCAAGCATGACACTCAGTAAAAACGAAAGTCAAGTGTAGTCACACTGTGTCATGCTGCAGTCAAGTAGTAGTCATGTAATAGTCATTTTCTTCCATTTATGGACATCACATGTCCATCAGGGCCTGCTGGACAAGCACTTAGCACATGATGGGTTTTCAGACTTTGCTTGTTTGCAACTTGTTCACTATGTACTCTCTTACTCTCCCCTTCTCCCCAACTTATCCCTCGTAGTATGTCAAAAAGCTAGGTGAGTAATGTTGTTTTAGAAATTGCTAACTTATCTTCTGTAGCCCTCATCACACTGTGGTCCCCTTCTCATGAACAGAGGGTCAGTGTTTTAATGGCTTACAGATATTGCCATGAACACACAACACAACCACCAGACCACATGTGCAGAGCTAAAGTTGCATAGGGGATGGATGGGCTAAGGTGGGTGAGGGTAGGGAACGGAGTTGGGATCAATGCCAGCATGGTCAGTATCTTAGTCATCACCTCAACACCAACACTAACTAATGGTCCCATCACCCCATCAACTCCAGTACTGACACCCACTCAAGCACAACCATCTGTCATTGCCTTCACTATCACCACCTCCACACCAGCAACAACACCCCCATCACTATCTTCATGCCAGAACCAACTCCAGTAAGACAACGTGAGTGCTCTGCTCACCCCCACCTCCACCTTGATGCCAGCATAGTCAACACCTCCATTACTACCTCATGCCAGCACTGGCAACAGTCCAAGCACAGCTGCCCACCTCCACCACTTCAATGCCATCACCAACATCATCAAGATAAGTATCTTGAGATGATCACTGCCACTCACCCTACCTCTACCATCAATGCCATCATCAACATCATCAAGATAAGTATCTTGAGATGATTGCTGCCACTCACCCCACCTCTACTGTCAATGCCAGCAAGGTCATCATCCTATTACCATGTCAATACCAGCATTGACACTAGCATGAGTGTAGCTGTTCACCCCCCTCCACCTGTGATGCCAGTTGCCCAACACCCCCATCACAACCTCTCTTGGATCAGGTATGCTAAGTTTATACAAATTGTCTTAGTTTCACAAGCTATGGATGCTTGATACTTTTCTTTTGACATTTATGTAGATGTTATCTGTATTTTTCATATGTAATTGTAACTAGACAAATACATGATTTTTACTTCACTATTATATGACTACCAAATGAAAATATCAGGAGCCAAAACCTGCTTTTTTTTCAATGTTTTCATGACTATTTGATGACTGCAACTTGACTTTATGTGACTATGATAGCCATATTCATGTAAATATAACTGCATTTAGTCAAGTTGTAGTCAAGTTGCCATAATACTTGACTAATCTTGACTAATACCTGACCAAAACTTGACTTTGGTTTTTACTGAGCATGACAGTTGAGCGTGTCAAGTGACAATGCACATGATGTTTTGATTGGGATGCCACTCATTTTTAGAGTGATTGACATCATTTGATGGAAGTGTCACATGTGTAGTGTTGCCACAACTTGACCTGAAAGCTGTGGACTGGTTGAGCCAGACTATGATGTAGCCAAGTTGGACCATCCCTGGTCGAACCAGTCCCTTCTAATTTAAAGACCGCTCATGTTGTGGTCAAACTGCTTAAGCCATTCTGCAGCTTACAATTTTGGTGTCATCAATCGCTCTGTGCTTCCAAGGTGAGGAGATCCTCATTTCAACCATCTATTGTCTTGCTCCTACATAATTCAACACTGGCTCCCAATTTTCAATGGTATTTAAGTGTTTTAACTTGTGGTGGACTGCTACTTTACAACCAACTAACCTTTACTGATCATTCTATGGCTCATTTTTGTATCAATTTGAATCTAATATGTAACTTGGTAAATATGTCCATTATAACCTTATTCTGACAATTGTATCATGCCTGAGTGGTTAGTTGATGATCCAAATTTTCTTAATCACCTGGAGCTTCATCCAGGACTTTCTAGCCTTGACAGTTTACCCATCCAAGGATCTGCAGTCCCATGTGAACATGTATTCTTCTTGAGATGATGACTCCAAGACTCACACTAAAATTATATCCAACATTACCTTACATAGGCACTTCAAATGCTTAATTTTCAACTAACAAACAGCTGTAAACTCAATGCCACTTTGGACACAGTACAAAAAGTGGGGATCAGGAACCTTGAGCCTGACCAAGCTGCATGTGGCTGTGTATTTGTATCTTTTGCAGAGCCTTTTATTGCATATTCTCAAATAGTAATTCATTGATTCATATGAGAATATAGAGGATATTACTCTTGAGGACAAGCTTTAGATACCATTTTTCATACCTTGTCTATGAATTACCTAATTTAATCATGGTCTTCCAGTCCACCACTACCATTTCTAAATGGTCTGACTCAGGGACCAGACTACTCAATGATGTCAAGTCATCATAAGTCAAGTTGAACCAGGTTGAACTGAGTTGTGGCAACACTACACACGTGTGTCATGCTGTTTAAAGGAGTGGTTTTTGCTCAAAATCCACTCTTTGCAACACATCTCAATGCTTGCTATGTTCCTCTGAATGTTTCCTCATGAAAATTGAGAATTACATTTATGAGATATCATAGAATACATGTATGCTGTAAAATTTGGGTTATTGTGTGATGATGGGCAATAAAATATGAAATACAACTAGGTGTTTAAAGGAGTGGTGGTACACTGTATTGGGTATCAGAGGTTTATGGCTTATGGGGTCAAAATCCCTGTGAACCAAGTTGGTGGACTGAAAATCCCATGGGGTATGGGAGGTTATGGGCTACAAGAGGTATGGGTTAAGGGAGGTTCTACTGTATTCTGATGCTGTTCCAATTCTGCTGGGGCATTGGCAACTGTATTAGAACTCCACTTGGAATGCCAAGGCATTGGAAATGCCCTGGGAAATCTCTGACAGTTGACAGCAGCCTCTACACAACTTCCCTTAAACTTGCCCTCCATTTCTTTCCTCGGCTTGAGATGATTTCCTCCTGTACCATCTTGAACTCACAGCCTTCTCCATGATGCAAATCCTCAACTTATTGCTGAAGCTTCCAATGACCTACCAGGGAAAGTATAGGGACATCCTTAGAGCAGTGACCACTTTACTGGATGACAAGTCATAGATCAATTAGTCATGAAGACCTAGGACTGTTGGGCTTCCCAGCTCTCATTAACTTGAATCCATACAATTCCAATTGACCATAATGCAACACCGACTTGAGAATTTGACAGTCACAGACACTCATCCAGCCACATCTAGCCAACCTCAGGAATGCCTTGCTCACCCTGGCCACCTTACAGATGGCCTTCATGGATGACTTTGATGGTATGGTCCACTCCCTGTATGTCTCTTTCAGATCACTGGGAGTTCATCCCCATATCTTTCTCTCCTGGACTGATGATCATTGACCTTGTTCAAGGAGCTTGAGTTAGTCAATAGGCTTCTACCTGGCTCCATAGTGGAGGCCTGTCCTCTGAAAGAACTTTGACTGTGGAAGCCCCACCCAATGCACAGTGCACTTTGTCCTTGGACTGTCAGACTGAGGAAGTGCCAACCAAGCTATCTTTTGGGTGGCTCACAATCAAACTTGAAGGGACTTGGGTTTGCACTTGTAAATTCTTAGACGAGCCCACACAATGCCTGCACCACCAGCACATTGGCCACTTCACAAAGGAATGCAAAGCTCCGACTGTGACTTGCACGCATTACACAGCCACTCATCCACCTGGGAATGCACACTCAACAATGGAGACCTCACTGCCAACAGCTGCTCCAGCTACCATGCAACAGGCCACAGGCCAGAGTCTCACTCATGTCCCATCTACACATGTAGGCCGTGGGTATGCTACCACAACTCCCTGGCAGCAAAATATGTTGGCTTCCCATCTACTGATTGCAATATGTGGCAGCTTTGAGAAGTAAGTGCCCCATGGTGGACACCCAGTTGTATTGGTGGATGTGGCCAAGTCACCCCCACTACTAACTGTTCTTCTTACCTCCAGTCCAACAGTACCACAGGACCCACACTCTACAGCCCACCAGAACAGTAGGGTCTGATGCCCTCCCACCTGCATGAAGATATTTAGAGAGAGCTCTGTGTCTGGCAACAGAATGTGAATTGCTCCATTGACAGCCAACATGATCTTCTGGAGACCCTCAGAACCACCGACTATGACATTTGCAACATATAAGAAAGAACCTTATCAGTCCCCCACAATCTCTCACACACCAGCTCGCATTGGCAACCTGGTTTACCCATCCATACCTAGCACCTCCTGCACACGCCATACACTCGCTTCTGCTAGTCAACTCCACAATCTTCACAAATGCATGATCTACCATTCTAGTCCCATCTCCCAACATCACCATCTAGAGGAATTCAAAGCTGTCTATGTACCTGCAGCATAATGGAAGATGTCTGAGAACTGAGGACTGGAAATGATGAACCAGCAATTTGCATTAAGTGAAACTAGATGTCTACTCTGAAGTTAACATGATGTGGTTAGTCTACCTGAGCTTGTAAGTTGCTGGTGGAGAACAAAGTTGACACTGGTCTCTATGATACAAATCGGAAACTGAGGAAGTGTTGAGGTAGTTGAAGGTGTGGCAAGAAGGATGGAAATGCACCTGTGCAGAAGTAGGCCATTGGTCCAATGAATACAAGCCTGCACTCCTCACTGTAGTATTAGGGCTCTGAACCATATCTGTATGCATGGTAGACAGTACAGGCCATATGCCATATGACCTGTCCCATAAACAGCTCGGATCTTTCTGAAGACAGTACAGTACAGTATGGAAAGAAGCTGTGTCAACCTGTCCCGTACATTGTATATGGGCATCTTGACAGCTTTCTTCACAATAATTTCCATCCCTCACCAATTGGCTTAATCTGATTTTTACAAGTCTTATGTAATAAGAATTGTTCTTTTAGGGAGTTTTAGTAGGGCATTTTGTCCAATATCAAAAGTGAGCAAAAGTTTTATGTCAGCAGCATGCACTGCCACCTCAGCATCTCAAAATTGCCTTTTATGGAGACAGCACACAATATTTGCCTGCATACAGTGTCGACCTAGATACCAGCTTGTAGATAAAATTATATAGTTAAATAAATCCTATAACCTGTATATCTATAAAACAAAAGAAATAAATGTGCAAGGTGGCCTCACTTTGGTCCTAACAATCTAGGAATGAGACTGCTAATAGAGTGACATAGTTTTGAGGGAAAGGGATGAGAGATAGTGCTATTGGAACTGGAGGACAAAAGCTGAGCTGCTGAATGACTGATAGATGGATGGAAGAGATGATGGGTGCATGACAGCATGACAGAGACAATAGTTGAGGAGAGGACTGCTAAAGGAAATGCTAAAATAGTTTCTGGATCGCAACTAAGATAGCTAGACGAGGAGAGCGCATAAAAATATGAAACAAGAACGGCGAGAGACGAAGGAAGGGGGACTAGATGATGCAAAAAGACTGGAGTCTATTGGAGCTGGCTTTGATGAAAGCGTGGTGATTTAGCAAAGAGGATGATTTTCAAACACCTGAGATCCAAAACTTGAATATATTTTGTCAAAGTGAAGCGGTTGTGTAGCGATTGAGTACAGAGAGTAGGGAGGGGAGGTAGAGTACTCTGAACTAATGAAAAGCG
>JASFCW010000298.1:0-13290 GCA_036936985.1 Crucibulum cyathiforme
GTGACAGTGTTCACAATATGCAAAGTGTTCATGATGTCATAGTGATCGGTAGAGTGTAAAATTATCGAAATTAGCTCAATTTTCATTATTTGGTCTGCATATAGTCAGATATTGTAGCAAATGCATGTATGAGTACAATTTAAGCTACAAAGAGTAAAAAAATTGGATTTTATGGCTTATGTAACCATTTACGCAAGTGTTCACTGGAGTGTTGGAAATACAAACTGTCCGATGCTTCGCCCGCCCCTAAGCACCACTCGGAATTCCTGTTAATTGACCCACTCAATATTTAGATGAGTTAGCAACGTATTTAGTACTTGGACTTGGTAACATAGATACAAGTGATTTGTATGTTTAATCCTACTTTTGTACATACTCCTTTTATTATTTCTCGTAGTATAAAAGACCTTTAGATAGCATAGAAACACCTCAGTCAATTCTTATCTGACTGAGGTGAGTTACAACTTACTTACTTATTTTGTTTCACTCTTATTGATTGTTCTCGTAACCTTACTTTATTTTATTCCATTAGGTATTGCTACGTCTCAATATATATTAGTCAATTCTTATCTGACTGAGCCTTACTTTATTTTATTCCGTTAGGTTATGGGCCCCAAACCCAACCTCTAGGAAACAAATTATTGCTCTCGAAATTATTGCCTACCAGTCCACTTATCCATCCTACTGTCAACCATGTCTTCTATTAAACTTGGCGATGATTTTCTTCGAATTCCGAAGCTAGATGTTTCTGGAAATAATTGGGTTGTCCCTCTGGGCTATTGAAGCTAGGGAACTTACCGAGCACTTAGATGGCACTGAATCCGAGCCAGTTAATCCTTCTCCTCCTCAGCCAACTCCTCAGCCAGCTGCAACAGCAACACCTGCACAAGGGGCCACACAGTCTGTGGACCCAGCCACTATTCCAGTTCCAAGCAGCCCTATTGCCAAACAGATTAGGCTCGAGGAGACTTACAGGAAGGAGCTTAAGGCATGGAGACTGGGGGAGGCAATCATCAAACAGCAGATAGCGGGAATGATCCCAGACTCACTGTTTATGAAGATTCACGGCAAAGGAACTGCACACAAAATCTTGGAGGCTCTCACTGCTGACTTCCAGAATAAATCATGCATGGTATCTGTGGACCTGCGTAGATGTCTTCAGGCAGAGAAATGTGGCAAAAAAGGAGATATTAGGACTCACTTTGCAAAATTAAGGACCATGCGCGAAGATCTTGCAGCAATGGGTCAAGCCCCCACTGAGGATGACTTCTACGTGATCATTTTCAGCTCCCTACCCCTCTCATACAATCCCTATATCTCTGCAATTAGCGCGACAGCCAGCATTCTTGGATCTTCAATTTCAGCTGAGGATCTAATGATGGCAATTACTGGAGAATATGAGCGCCAGCTTCTCAAGATGAGGAGCAGCAGTAAGGAGGAAAATGTAGCCTTCTACTCCAATGATTCTTCCCAAGGGAAGAAGGGCTCGAGTTTGAAGAAAAATGTCAAATGCTATAATTGCAAGAAAAAGGGTCATTATAAGGCTGATTGCTGGGCGAAAGGAGGGGGGAAAGAGGGCCAAAATCCGCACCTGAAGAAGGATAAAGAGTCCAAGGACTCTGCCACAGCTGCCAAGGCTAAAGATGAGGAAAAATCTGAGGCAGCATGGTTAGCATGTGCTGAAGATAACATCACAGACTTTATGGAAGAAGGCTTACCTGCATCTATTGGTGGGGAGCATCCACTGGATCAGACAGTCCCAAACAACACACACGAGCTGGATTTATTAGATCTAGCATCAGGATATGATTCAGATGAATATTCTGACCTGTACTCTGCATCTGGCAATAACTCCGAGGATCTTGAGGACCTTGGAAGCGATACAGGCTCAGCTGAGCCAGCCCTATCAGAAGAGCAATGGGATAGTGAATCTTACAAGAGCCTGGATCCAGAAGAAGCATTTATGTGTATGCACAAAGCAGCTGATCTTACCTCAGAGAGCCCAGGAAGCTGTCTAATTGATGTCGAGCTATATGATTCTGGAGCCTCAAAACATATGTCAGGCTACAGGGATAGATTCATTAATCTAAAGGACATACCTCCGAAGCCAATCACTGCCACAGACAAGAAATCATTCAATGCAACTGGCATTGGTGATATGTATGTCAACTTACTGAACGGAGGCTCAAAAACACAAGTGTTATTGCATGAAGTCCTGTATGCTCCCATAATGGGCATGACCCTGGTGTTGATCAGCCAAATTGCAGCAGCCAGATCAACCATCATATTCTCCAGAGACTCATGCCTGATCTTTGATCAGGGAAAGAAGTGCCTCAGCAAGATTGACATCAGAGGCAGATTGTATCATGTCTACATGCCGTGCTCCATGACTGAGGAGTTTGCAGGCAAGGCCAATGAGGTGTTGACAATTGATGAGCTCCACCATCAAATGGGCCATGTAGCTCATGAAGCAGCTAGATGTCTGGTGAAGGAAAAGCTAGTCACTGGTATTTCTTTGGATGAAACAAGTGAAGCTACCATTTGTGAATCCTGTGAGTGGGGTAAAACCCATTGGAAACCTGTACAGAAGGCTTGTGAAGACCCATGCTCATCTGAAGTTGGAGACTTAATCCACTCCGACTTATGGGGACCAGCACCTGTTGAAACAATCAACCGAAAGGAATATTATATCAGCTTTATGGACGATCACAGCAGATACACAACCACTTACCTCATGTGCAACAAAGACAAGGCCTTTGACTGGTACCAGGTTTACAAAGCTTGGTTGAAGACGCAGCTGAAGATCCAAATTAAATGTCTTTGCTCAGACCAAGGTGGCAAATATATCAATGGCAATTTTATGGCTCACCTTCAGAAAGCAGGAACTGTTCGAAAACTTATGGTGCACAATACTCCAGAATATAATGGCATTTCAGAACAGCTAAATCGAACTCTATTGAATAAAGTACACGCTATGTTACATGACAGCAGACTACCTAGGTTCCTGTGGGGAGAAGCAATAAATCATGCAGTTTATTTGAAAAACCGCACCTGGACTCGTGCTCTCGGGAATACAACACCATATGAAATCTTCTGGGGCAATAAGCCCAACCTCTCGAACCTCCAGCTGTGGGTTGCTGAGTATGTGTTCATGACACAAGCAATTCAAAACTGGGCGGCTGAGCCAAGTATGGCTACTGGGTCAGCTTTGATGAGGAGAGCGATGGCAATAGAATTTACTGGCCTGAAAAGCGCTCTATAACTGTGGAAAGGAGTGTTAAATTTAATTTTGAAGAAGAGATTGTAGTCAAAGGAACTACACTCGAGGGGGAGGATCTCACCAGCTTTGATTTTGAGGACGATTTTGTTGACCGTCCTTCCTCTGACTCCACCAATTCCACACCCAAAAAGCATCCCACCATCAAAGAGATACCTGATCCAGATGCTCCACCACCTCCACACATCATGCACCAGCGACAATCACGCATAGAAACCATTCCTGACCCAGATGCGCCTGAAGTTACAGGAGGACGAGGCCAGTGTGTTCAAAAAGAGTCAGCCTATATTCGTTGACTGCGCAAGGGTGAAGGTGTAGTGAGCACAAGAGCTGGAGATCCTATTATTCCTGTTGGCCTGCAAGGCACCAGGACAGATGAGGAGACAGGGGGAGTGGCAGCTGAAATGGATGAATGGGAAATGGTTAGCATGGAAGAATTTGCAATGGTGTCAGTTGTTGAAAGTGCAGAAGGATTAAATCCCACTTATGAGGAAGTGCACAAACGATCTGATTGGCCAAAATGGAAGGAAGCCATCGATGCCGAGCTGAAGTCTCTTGAAGCAAACAGCACTTGGAAGCTTGTCGAATGCCCCAAAGGCAAGAATGTCATTGACTGTAAATGGGTTCTTCGAATTAAGAAGAATGCAGCTGGCAAAATTGAAAAATACAAGGCACGGTTAGTTGCTCATGGATTCACACAAATACATGGTGTGGACTATTATGAAACTTATGCACATGTTGCCTGGCTTGCTTCATTTTGACTCCTCATCACCATCACTGTCCAGAAAAAGTGGCATATCTTCAGTATTGATTTTGATGCAGCATTCCTGAATGCCCTCTTGCAGGCACACAAAGAGATTTACTGGAGCAACCAAAAGGTTACGAGCACGTGGATCGACATCACTATGTTCTACGGTTGCTGAAAGCTTTGTACGGCCTGAAGCAAGGTGCGAGGAGCTGGTACGAGGCACTCTGTGCTGCTCTCGAAGAACTAGGATGGACTGTATCAGTTGCAGACCCTGGAGTGTTTTACAAGCAAACTGGAGACAACTTACTGGTGCTGGCAGTCCACGTAGATAACTGCATCATCATGGGCACTTTTGAAAAGCTCATCGATGAGTTCAAGAAAGAAATTAATGCAAAATACAAAGTTACTGACCTGGGCGAAGCAAACTGGCTGCTTGGGATCAAAATCACTCACGACAATGCAGAGGGTACCATCTCACTCTCACAGCATGCTTACATCGACTCCATCCTATCCCGATTCAATTTTGACGACCTCAAGCCATCCTCAATCCCCATGGATCCTCACATCCCTCTCTTTCAATCCCAGTGCCCCACCAAACTCGAAGATATTGCAAAAATGAGGAACATACCTTATCGCGAAGCTGTAGGCTCCTTGATGTATGCAGCAATGGGAACCCAACCGGATATAGCGTTCGTGACATTGACAGTCATGCAATTCATGGATAACCTGGCCTGGATTCACTGGGAAGCTGTCAAGAAGATTTTTTGTTACTTGAAGGGCACGTGCGATCTTGAGCTGGTGTATGGCAGGACAAAACAAGACCTAGTCGGGTTACAGATGCAGACGGAGCATCCCAGGACCACAGAAGAGCAATCTTGGGCTATGCATTTCTCATAAACGGCGGCACAGTATTGTGGTCATTGAAGAAACAAGAGTTGGTGACTCTATTGACAACAGAAGCAAAGTATGTTGCAGCTACACACACATCAAAGGAAGCGATCTGGCTCTGCTGGTTGATTGAAGAAGCCTTCGGGTCCCTGAATGGCCCAACTAACTTATTTAGTGATTCACAATTGGCAATCACACTTACTCAGGATGGAAATTATCACGCGCACACAAAGCACATTGACATACATTATCATTTTATTCGGTTCATCATTGATGCTGGATCTATCAAACTTGTCTATTGTCCAATGGCCGAAATGATGGCCAATGTTTTGACGAAGGTGCTCCCAAGTTTCAAGGCGAAGCATTTTGCAAGCACACTTGGACTTGTAATGGTTTGAGGGGGAGTGTTGGAAATACAAACCATCCGATGCTTCGCCCGTCCCTAAGCACCACTCAGAATTCCTGTTAATTGACCCACTCAATATTTAGACGAGTTAGCAACATATTTAGTACTTGGACTTGGTAACATAGATACAAGTGATTTGTATGTTTAATTCTACTTTTGTACATACTCCTTTTATTATTTCTCATAGTATAAAAGACCTCTAGATAGCATAGAAACACCTCAGTCAATTCTTATCTGACTGAGGTGAGTTACAACTTACTTACTTATTTTGTTTCACTCTTACTGATTGTTCTCGTAGCCTTACTTTATTTTATTCCATTAGGTATTGCTATGTCTCAATATATATTAGTCAATTCTTATCTGACTGAGCCTTACTTTATTTTATTCCATTATGGAGACCCATTATGCGTCAGTTTTTCTAAATGTGTTCAGTGCACAGGCCATTGTTATGTGTTACTGAACACTTGGTCGAAATGGTACAGTATATAACATGGCCAATGGAAGCACCCAGGTGGTAATCACCGCATGGCTGTTTGTGGCTACTGCCTGAATTAGACAATTTTCCTGTGCATAAAGTTTCAAATTGGGCAAATGGTGCCACAGTGGCATATGGGCCCGGTATCCAAGATTGACCACACAGATGGAAGACTTAAATAGGTAGCAAACTTTTGATTAAAATCAACTTTCTTAATGTGTGAAATCTTATCTTATCGTAAGTGCAAGTTGGTAAATTCCGACAATTTTCATCGAGCGCTACAGTGCCAGACACAGCATTAAATGTAGGAACTTAAAATAAGTTTTAAAAAGCAGACATAAGACTCATGTTTTAAAAGCTCATGCACAGATAGTGAATATTTCTTTGTCATGGTGCTCAACAGCTCACAAAGACACCTGTCACCGATGAGCCAATTGAGCCGTCAAATATTGTTTGAGCATTATTTAATGAAAAACATATGCAAAAAATTATTTTTACTACCCTCACAGATGCTTTATTATATTCTTAATGTCTCTGCGAAAATACTACTATGGATACCTTACAATTCGGACTACCAGAGGCAAAGCTGCGTCACAGAATGGCTTTACGCCAAGGTGTCACATGAGTCCAACTGTGACAACCTTATTTATACAACCAAACCTCTTAATATAATAATTTGATCGAATGCGGCAGCGGCCTGGAAGGCAGCCATCAAGCCATCAGGCAAATGTTTAAATGACAATCACAATTCAAAAGAGATGTAGTTGGATAATCACATTCAAAAATTGGTGGATATACTCATTTATTATTTTATGATTTTACTGTAATTATCTTCTTATTCTTATCAATTAAAGTAAGACAAAACAATAAAAGTCAGACAAAAGATGTATTGTGCTTTGAAAGTGATTTTTTAACACACCAACTTCTGTATGAAGGTCAATACATCGGTGCCACTATGAATTATTGGTAACGAGTTAGTATATATTAAATTTAACTAGGATGAGCATATTATAATGTTAATTCATCCCATCTGCATAATCATCATGCCATTCACGAAGCTTAGTACAGTGACTATGTGTCTCAAGGTTTTCATCCTTCAATAAGACCAGAGGATCCCTTAATAAATAAATTGGCTATACAGAGCTTTTATATCGAATCTATCGCTATACTTTGCAAAAGGTTTCAGGATGATTGGACTTGAATTGCGAGTGCCAATCAATTTCTGACATGGGTATGATAAAAGAGAGGTAGGAATTTGTTTGTCGTTTGCTGAATAACAAAGCGTAATGCCAATAACTTAAAATTCAGGGTATTCAGAGCTATCAATATTAATTATTCTGACCATTTAATTAATATTACTGAGCATAATATAAAGAAATGCAAGTGTTATTTGATTTTTAGTGATTTCCGCTTATATGTCAGAGCCCTCACGAATTAGACAAATTTGGCCATATCATCGAGTTCGGATCTTAAATTCAATTGATGGCATCTGATGCGCTGTATCAATGTTATGTTATGCTCTCTGCCATGTACCCAAAGAAGCAAGTAATGCGCTGATAGATTTCATCAGCAGCGTCATTGATATCAATTACAGGCAACCCATCATCATCTATATTCTCACGATCCCGTGAGCGATAATATATCAAAAATTGTCTTCTAGTTAGAAGCCCACATATATAACCATTTTACTGTCGTTACAATACATTAATATATCAAAACGACGTTATTGCCTGAGAATAATAGCTGAACGAGATGGATCCTACGATGCAGTTAGAAACAAAGAGTAGTGCAACGATTGAGAAGCCAATCTAGAATGGATGTCAGCGAGATAAGAGGACAATATTACGATTCACCAACATGGTAAGCACTCTGAATGGCGGGCAAAAGCGTTCCAGTGGACCCATCATTGCATCCCTCGATAAAATGACACCAGCAAAGCGCGACGAAATGAATTAACCTCTTTCTGCGAAACTGTACCTCTTGCTGTGGGGTGACTTCAACACGAGGTGCCGTAGATGATACTTCGAGAACTGCAGCCTGCGTAGCTGGTTCCTCTAGCGGGAGTGCGTCGTTCGGAATAGGGAGTTGGTGTACCGAGATGCTGCTGCTGTTTTGGACGCGCGAGATGGTTGAGGTGCGGTAAGTGCGATCGGATAGGTAACTTGAGATAGCATGTAGCTCGAAAGCGTCCAGGGGACGCTTATTGTCGTTCTTTGCATTTGGCAGGGAGTCAGATATTTCAAGAGTAGAGGTCCCAGCTTGTTGAGAACGTTCAGAGGTGAGAGAGTTTTGATGCTCGAGGATTGTTGATTTATCCTCCAAAGGTGAAATAAACGGCGCCATAGGTAAGGTATGTATGTCGAGGTCGACCTGTATGGGACGAGATGATGAGGAGAGAACTTGAATAACGGTAAGAAGACTTGTCCAAGTTTAAATGCATCGCATATCTTATTGATACCCATCTTCCCCTTGTCTCCATCCATCACATTCTCCAGAAGTTTTATGTGAGTCAGCTTCAAATGAGCAGCTGATTGCGTTGATGATGTCGGGATGCCACTTTGTATGTCTCATATCAGTTCATGCGACTAAAGCTGGTCCTGGAGACGCCCTGTGCCGTTCCTCGAGGCTGTAAATAAGCATGCTGAGGTGCCTATTAGTACACGCTAGTATGGGGTGTTGGATTGGGATGCGAAGTGGCACCAGAAAGCTTATCATGTTGAAATAAGCGAAGTAAACGTTTGGCCTCGGTGAGCTCGTGAGGCAAACGGATAGTGTACATGCTCGAATGTACTCTACTTATATACGAAATATCTGCATACTTAGATAAATATCAAAATGATTAAACAGCCACAAAAATGTAAATGTGACGGGCGGAGTCCAGATCGCGCTCGCTCGTAATCTTAGCGCTCATATTCCAACATATCAATTGTATAACGTTGAAGTCCAACGAGAATAGAAGGTCTAGAAGGACAGGGTGAATCCGAATATTATTGTTGAAAGCAGGTGCATGCTTAGGGCCATGGGTGTATCAGAAAGACATTTTTGCGATGAGCACGCGCCCCATAGAAGTTGTTGTAGGGTGTTTAACAGCGTCATTCGTGATAATGAGTATCCTATATATAGTGTAGGCTTCTAACCCTGTTCAGAAATACAGTCGTCACCCTCATAACCCATACCCCTTCGGTCAATGGCCAGAGCTATGGGTTATTATTGGAAGTGTAGTCGGTAAAATATAAATAAAATTGTCTATATTCTACTACAGGCCTCTGAAGAGGCTATATATACTAAGTAACTAATTTAAGTAAAATATACTACGAGTATCTACCAGTATACATAACCCAGCAGATTAGCAATCTGCTGACTGAGATCCGAGTAAGCGCGTCGGGGTCAGCATCCGGAGTTGCCGTAGCCGACGACTTTCCAACAGTTATGAGTGGTTATGGGTTATGAGAGTTATACTAAAAGTAGACACAAATTTTTTGGTAAAACCATTCCATGACATTGGATGGCGGCAGGTGTAGACTCTTGAATGAGTATTTGGGGTTTGGGCACCCAATGTGTATAGCAGGCTTTGAAAATGGCAAACTAAGAAGTGTGGAAACAGAAGGACAGGAGGATGGCAGCAAGGCAAAACGGTGTTGCATATTCAAGGATCCGCATTGACAGCTACTTGAGACGTGGATGGGAACAGGAACGGCCATGAACAAGGAAAATCAGATGACCTCCGAGCTTTCTCTGTATCCTCTGCAGTTCTTTCAGCTAATGGTAACTCTGTACACAGCTCCAGGCCGTAAACCCTTGTGTGAAGAGGAGACTTGTTATGTTTGCGGATGAATGTAGGATTGACAGGAATGAAAGCGAGAAACGCACGCTAAACAGCGGGCCAGGATAGCTGGAGGAAGGCAAGTTAGCTTCAGCTTAATGGAATGTAGAGATGGACAACAGAAGGATATGTGAATACTCACCGTTATACAGCAACCTAACCTCTCTCTAAATTTCACTTCATCTATCCCTCAGTTTGGTTCCCTTGCCCTACCAGTGTGTAGTGTCACTGAAGGTGACGGGATTTGTAAGATGCGTTTATCCTATAGCAGGGATGCAAGTAAGTAGGTGTGCAATTCATTGAGGTTGTGTTGACCACGCTGAAGTGTAAGGTGCTGGGCTGTTGTGTGATCGAGTACATATGCTTGCTTATCGACTATACCCTCGCATGCCAGCTACACCCTCTGTAGATCACCTGGTTTTTGTGACAGGTGCCAAATGCGCCCGGGTCAGCAGTGAGCACATGCTGACTTGGACTAGACATGCCAAAGGACGGCACATCGACTTGGTGTAGATGGGGGAGGATCGGGTGGACTTGGGAGAGGATGGCGGAGCGCTGAAGAAATAGCCGGATGGACAACAGCATCTATGACGCAGTGGGTGTAGTATCGGTGAGTGTAGTATCAGAGATCTGCTACTATTGAAACCAACCTTCTTCTATTGAGATGGGCGTTCATTCTAAAGTTCTGCTATCGTTACCCTGCTTCCCTCTCCAGGAAGATATAAGGCTTGTATAGAACGCCTCATATCAGCGTTCTCCTGGTGATTATGTGGTTTGGACGAGCCTTGATTGTGAATGCTCAGTGCGCGTAAACTTGAGCAGGGAGCATGCTAAACTGAGAAGGAGCACATTGAATTGGAATGGACCCAGTTGCCTTGGGGGAGTAAGCTGTCCTGCGATAGAGGAAAGCGTTCCGCGATGTAGATGTTGAATGCTGTACAATTGGGATGGCACAGGACGTCCTCATGCATGTCGTGTATGCGACTTTGAAAAGTTGGTCGGTGTTCCAAGGCATCCTGGACCCTGATGGCGGTGAGTTGCTCCATGAACGGCGTACGATGGTAAAAAACCTTGTTTTGTGTCCCTTCCACGACAAGTCGTGGCTGGTGTTGACTGTCAGACTAGCACAGATCCTACATCCCAGCCATTCCAGCTGGGGAACTGGGCGGACTGGAGGCGCACTAAACAATTCTCATGGATGGTATGCAAAGAAAAAAGGCGACGGGAAGTGAGAGGATGATGCTGCTGTATGAACGAACAAGCTGATGTGTGGGGGATGGTGATGGCGGGTTGGGTGAACTCTCTGTCGATCAGGGGAGCTTGTCACCCTCCGTCTGTACCAAACAATTTCTGGCTTGAAATTTGAATTCATTCACGGGTGTTCTGTGAGATCAAGCTGTTATAGCCCACAAGTCCCACTAGTCACCCGTCGTTTCTGGTACAATTGCCATCACGGCCCATCCACATCCACACGCCGACACTCGTCCGTCCTACACACGCGGTTCAGCCGCCTTCAGATTGTAGTTATCGGCCGGAGACACTCGGGAAGTGGATGTGAGGGAGTTTTGCGTGAACTGCAAGGTGGCTATTAGGAAGAGATGAGGAGAGGAAGTAGTTGGAGACGTAACCAAGAGTCTGATTCAACATCTCCACTTCCTGATTTCTATTCAATTCTTTGGAACAGATCCACGTCATTCATCGACCACCATTGAGCCAGGAAGGGAAGTGTGAACCAAAGAGTCGACCTTCAAACTACTAGACAAGCGGGATCCTTCAAACTCCAAGGAGTCCTTGGATTGACACTGGGGGAACTGACGGGAACGACAATATGCATCGGATACGCCATGAGTTCTGTGAGGAAGGGACGGGACCGGACGATGAGCCAGGGCATGCGTAGGAGGTTGAACAGGTGCTCACTTAAGAGGCTGGTATTTGGCGCTAGCTTATGGACGAGGTGGGAGGATGAACAGGTGCTCACTTAAGAGGCTGGCATTTGGCAGTAACTTACAGACTCCAGCCTCGAGAGCTCAAGAGAAGTGGGCTTGACGAGAACATGGCTGGGTGAGTTCATGCGGGTGCAATACTGTACGCATATGTTGGACATAAACGATGAGAAGAAGCAGTGGGAAAATCTGTGCGAAACGACAAGCATGAGGAAACAAACAATGACGAGGAAAGAAGAGGAGGGAGAGACAGAAAGGGAGAGCCAAGCGCCAGGCACAGGCACGTGATGGTATAAGCGTCACTAAATTAATCTGCATTCTACTCTTTGCCTTCATTCAACTCGTTTTGTTGCTTGTGCCTCTGTTCTTGCAAGATTTGCTGCGCGGCATATACTCAGCCCTCCTGCTCAACCCATCCTGTCCTGCTCTCTCCTCATCCTCTCTCCTGATACCACTACTTTTGAAAATGTTGGAGAGGCGGACCACGCGTTGCTATTGTGCCGACGATGCAGATGCCCCTTCTGACCGTCTCCCCCTCCCCATAATGACATGTCATCCAATACTCGGCACAGTCCCATTCATTACTACATAGACTCAGAGTAACTCGTTCACCAGAACTCAACATTGTCCCGTCAATACACCCATCCGCGCGGAATCCGCTCAAATTTGCTCTCTTCCCTTTGGTGGTTCGATAATGAGGCGTCCCATGCCCCTTTGCTTTCCTTGTCCCATCCACATTACCTTCTCCATCCCCATTCCTGGCCCCGCCTTCTTCCAGTCCCCTTCCACATCCCGCCTCTGTTCCCCATCCGACTGATTCCGCCTCCCCTTCAGACAACAGCCATCCATCGGGGGGATTCCTCCTTCGACCGGTGGCTCGCAAATACACGCAATTGTTTTAGCATGTGGGCCACCCATGAACATGGAGAGAGGTTCAGAAGTGTTCCTTCCAAAGAACCTTCAAGGAACGCATCGGGCTGGGAGAACACATCCACTCGCAATAGAAAACTCATAGCTCACCCCCCCCCCCCCCCCCAGACATTACACGTGACATCACGTGGCCTGATCCAACAAATTTCCACCTGCTATTGAACCCGCCACTGTCAACTTTTAAGACTCAGCCCCGGGAGGTGGGCACGGCGTGGTGGGCATGGGCCTTGCCACAAACATATGTCAATAAAACTAAAAACCATTGCGCCAAATACCCCCACAATGCCCCCCTCGCCACCTCACCACCTACACCGACACCAGCAAGAGCTCAACGCCGTCGCCCATCTCCACCTTCGACTTGAGCGGCCAATATTCCTATCTCCACATCAACGTCAGCGCAAACACCGTGCACCTTCAATGCCAGCAGGTCCATGCTGCCTTCACCTTCGAGGCCATCCCAGAAGATGCCCATCGCCACGCTACCTCACTGCCAGTACCAACACCAGCAAGACAAGCACTAACACGTCAGTGCCCACCACCACCAGCCGCCTCATCGTCACCTCACCACTAGCACCCATACCAGCAAGACAGGCATCTCAATATACGGAGCCGCTACCCCCACCCCCACCTTTGGCGTCAGCATACACTTCTGTGCTACCTCACCTATCCTCACTACTATCACCTCACACCCACCTTCATTATCCTCACCTTCACCTTTGTTACCCTTTATTTTATCTTAGTTATCCTTTATTTTATCTTAGTTATCAACTTTGTATTTCATTAATTATAATAATTTGCTT
>JASFCW010000299.1:0-13271 GCA_036936985.1 Crucibulum cyathiforme
TCTTGCAACCCTTTTGACCATACACAGCCAGGACCCTTTTTGTGACCCTTTTCCTGCTCACACAGACCATATACAGCTCATTCACACGGACCATATACGGCTACTTCACACGGACCATATACGGCCTTCCCACGCACCAAATCGGGGACCGCTCTCTTTTAATATAGTGGGATATCAGAGCTCACCTAAAAATAGCTGACAGTATGTCGGTTCACTAGCTGATAAATTGCTTGGAAATCACAGGCTGCAAGATCTATTGCTTGACAATTGAGATCAGAATCTCATAGACGGGTGATAAGCTTACAATCAATTGAATTGAGTTTGGAAACTTCCGACAAACTAAAATGTCGCAACACTTTGGAGAGACTTTAGGCATAATTTACAGTAGAACATTCCTTTTTATTGAATATACATGATCTAATGAAGTACTATTCCATATTTATTAAGTTATTTCGCAATAAACAGTGCAGAAATAATAAAAGTCAGACAATGCATTAAAAGTCAGATGATCTATGAGGTGCACTTACACAATGATGTTAGTGCCTGACTGGGCCTCACCAGCACCTTTAACCATGCTCAAGCATGCAGCTCTACAATTAAAGAAAGTTCCTGAGTCTCTTTATAAGGAACATTTTAACAATAGAATTACATGGCAAACAGCACTAATGTTGTGATGGAAACATCATTTTTCATTTTTTCATTTTTCATTTCTTTCTTTTTTTGTAATTCTTCTTTATTGTCTGTAGTGGCATTGGACCATATTTTTTGACATACTACATTCACTTGTGCTATGTATGTAGAGTACTATGTATGATGTTGGACATACAAGGTTATGTTTTGGAGAGGATTCAGGATGTATTTATGAACCCAAGTCTCGAGCTGCCAAAAGTGAGGCTCTGTGAGCCATAAGGTAACAAGAGGGTAAGCTCATGGTCAGGTTGGAGTTGCCGAACATAACACTGTGGCGCTAAAGCCTAACTGTTGCACTAAATAGTGTGGCACGCTGCACTAATGTTGTGGCATTACATCTGGATAACAGGGTAGTTAAAGCTGTACTAGTCTTACTTGAAAAAGTAATATGATGCTGTAATTATTGTAGAGAACTGTAATTGAAGGAGAATGTATGCAGCTTTTGTACTATGTTGTCTTTCTAAAACTAACTTTGATGCCAACATAAGTTCATAATGTTTGCGCCCCACATTTAAAAATAGGCTCAAAGAAGTTGATGATTAATTTACATATGCATAGTATCATCCCTACCATTCTGGTGCTGAATTCATCTTCCAAACTGATGCTTCGCTTATACCATATCTATCTATTCAGAACCGAACCATTGGTAAGTTTGCTCATACTGTAGTACAGTCATTTGTATATTAATCTTTTACTCTCATTACAGATGTTTATATATCAGGCTGACAATGTCTAGTGTGCAGTCAGACTCACACCAGTGTCCAGGCATGCCTTCTCCTTCATGGAGCATAGCCTGACTGCCATGCCTCCGTCTTCAAGACCAATGCCACCTTTCCACTCCCACTTTCCTCTTCCAACAACACAAGTTATGCACCACTCACCTGCCCCTCCTTCAACATGGGCTTACACCGCCCATCCACCCTCCCATCCTCAACATGAGTGCACCCTGACCATCCCCACATCCTTCTTCGAAGTTGGCATGTAATGGCAATAAGCCCCTGAACAACATCAAGGACAATGAGGAGCCTGACATGCCATGGTGGGTACTATCCATAAATGTACCACCATAAATGGTGAACTAGAATCAGCGAACATAGACATAGTGCAATGAATGGCCAAAGGAATTAAAAGTGGTAGCTGATGGTTGCAGGCAGCAAGTTGATAAGTGCTGTTGAGACTGGTGGCCTGTTGATACATTGTACAGCACTATTGGCACTCGCTAGATACCGAAGTTATTCTCAGAGGTCAAGATACAGCCTCTGTGACTTCAGTGCTACCAGAACAGTTACAATTTGCCAAATAACTGATGAAGCAAAAAGAACAGGAAGCAGTGCAAACTCACATTCAGGACACAATTGTCACATAGATATAGTCTACAGATTGTAAAGAAGCTAGTGAGATCTTCATTAAGCCTTACTCTTGTAACCCCTGTTCTTTCACTCTCTGAACATTTGATCTAGCCTCCATCCTTCAGACAAGTTGAATTACATCCACTCTCTGCTGCTGCAGTACATTTTATAAAAAACACCTGCCTCAAGCATGCCTGTGGTGATTGCTTCTTTCCTGAGTAAGCATCTCATTGCAATGGGCACTTCATGTGTCCACATCTCCCCCATCATTCTTTACTCAAGCTAATGCAGACTTGCTTACAAACTTCTAGGTTCATTAATCCTCATCCTGGGTCCATACTGCACATGCTTCCACTCATAGCTGTCACTCCTGAGGGCTGGGCACAGTGAAAATGACACGACTGACGCGCACCATAATGAACATTTTTATAACTTGTATTTTATGCATATTTTGACTATTATATAGTCTATTACAGTGTTATATACATACTAAATGGTATCTTAGTCAGTAACCATGCATCTATGAATAAATGTATGCTAATATCCATGAGCCTTGTGAACAAAAATCGAAACAATACTGTGAATGTAGACTTTATGATCATTTATAAAGCATTTTAATACATATACTGGTAGTTAGCAACTGTGAAACCATTTTTCAAAGGATTCTCAATGAGCTAGTTAGGATCTCAGTTGGTGCGTCAGTTGTGTCAGTCGTGCGTCAGGTCTGCATCAAGCACGTCACACATCACGGCAGTCCTGCGTCAACTGTGCATCAGTCATGTCAGTCAAATATAATGTAGAGCTGATAAAACTGTAAGTTAAAGATGATATGTAGGAATTTTAGACTCATTAATTCGGTCAGGTAAATGTGTTTAACTGAAGAGTTAGAAATTTTATCCAAGGTAATCGAACAATTTTAATATCCAAATAGTGTTCAATAAATGTACTGTATCATTCCAAAGTTTGACTTCAATGTGGACGTCCTGGATGCCAGCTTGTTGCTGCTCCAGTAGCTGTGATACTTCAAATCTCACTGCTCTTCCACCAGCTTGTAACTTGCCTGACATCTTTGCCTAATTCACTCACACTCCTTTCACATACATAATACCAGCATAATACGCTCTTTTCTACATACATACCACTCATTTTCGATGCATATAACATTCTTTACAAATACCTAAGCACTCAGAATGGTACTGGTACGATTTTCATAGTCCTATTTAATGTTGAGATTGGAAAACTGACAAATATTTCAGGACTTCTTTACTCGTATATATGACTATCATTTTTGTCCACCAACAGCATCAACAATACAACCCAGACAAGAATATGCTCTGTGTATGTAATTATCCATGCCATGTACTTCTGGTGATTCTATCTTTTTGCAGTAATACCACAGTATTATGGTAAGTTGCATCTTATATATGCCAGTCTGGCTGATATGAATATGATATATCTGACATAGGACAACTAATTGGCTACACATTGCCACCTGCAATGTCCACTCACTCTAGCACTCCAAATCCTCTATATACATCATACCATCCACCATCTTCTTATCCTTATGGTATTCATCCCAATCCAGCATCTCCAATAATTCTTTGGGCTACAATGCTTCGTCAGCTCAATTTCAAGCTCCTCTCAGCCAAAGCTTTGGGGCACAGTGGGCATATCCCCCTATACCAAATCATGTACACAACTCCACATCATCAGTCACTGCTGGTACTGTGGCTGCCAGTACAAGTTCATTACCCATGCCCTCTGATACCATTCATGCCCATTCTCATCTGCCATTGAGCTCAAGCAATCCTCCTGAACATGGGTCTACAAATCCCACAATCAAAAAGGTATCTTGGGATGGTTGGCCTGATGGAAACTTAGAGAAACTCTTTACATGGGGAGAGTATTATCAAACTGGTGGCCTTTCTGTTCACTGGGCCTGTTCTCCTAAAGGTGGTGACAAGAAGGGTGACAATAAAAGTGAGGTGTGGCAGAAAGGGAAACACACTTCTTGTCGCTGTAATGGTATTATTGAGTGTGATAACCAGCTCTGTGGCATATATATTCGTCCTCAGACAAGAAATGCATCCATTCAGACATCCTCAGACAAGAAATGCGTCCATTCAGACCCAGCTCGCTCAGCATTGCATATGTGGATCAAGGCTCAGTCATTGAGACTGTGGCCTCATTTCCTCATATTATGCCTTAAATCTGGAGTATGCTATATCAATGGTGGCCAGCATTTGCACCCTCGACCCACACATCTCTTGCATTTAACACCTGATCAACGTGCATGCTTTGATAAAATAGCTGCAGCACATCCGAAAGTTGGTCCTCTCGCACTCCTTGTTGGAAGATCTGGTAGAGGAGAATCCATTGAATCAGTGGCAGAGATTTCACCATTGTTCCTCAATGCTGATAGAATCAAGGCTGAGAAACATCATGCAAAATCAACCAATGGTAAACAGGAATTTGTTACTGAGTTCTCCAATTTTGAGAAAGAACACCCTGGTTTCATTGTATACTCTCAGTTTGGGACAGTTACTGTGGTGCCACTTCAGACATGGTTCATGGCTTCTCAGCTTATAAAAGAGCACATAATGCATGATGCAATTAATGGAATTGTCTCTGATGCTGCTCATTGGTTCTGGTCAGACCCTCAAAACCTGCTGCTTGTAAGCTCTACTTATTGCCTCTCTCTTCGTTGTTGGATACCTGGAATGATTACATACTCAAATGGGGCTACAGAGGAGCACTATTGTTTTCATTTCCTTGCTTTGTTCAAGACCATAGCCCAAGAGGCAGGGGACTGTGATATTGAAATAACAGATGGATTATTTGCAAATGTGAGTCTGGATTCTGAATATATGAGTGAGATTATCTTATATATCATATATGTCTTGCAGGTTGTAGACTTCAGTGAAGCTGAGTGCTCAGGATTTACATTAGCATTTGTAGATTTTTGGATGACACAAGATGGTAACAAGTGGTCAGAGGATGAGCTCAAAAATGCTGTAGGTGCTCTTCTTAAAGGCTGCCAGCAACATTTCCAAAGCCAAATTACTTGTGTAAAGAAGATTAGTGGTGTCATTCATCCAGGGCTAAGTGGTACTTTTGAAAATCATGCACTTGCCCTTCTCACTACAGATTCACATGAGAGGTTTATGGAGCTTGCAGATAAGTTAATCCATGATTATCCAAAAATTGAAGGGTGGTTGATATGGTGGATGAGGCCCAGCCACTCAAAGATGCTGTTCAAACCATTCTGTGAGATGCCAGAAAATAGGTGGTCAGCACTTCCAGATACAACCAATGCAGAAGAATCAATGCATTGGAAGATATATTCTGCACTCAGTACACAACACAACCTTATGGATGGGCTAAATGCACTGTGGCACTTCACTGAATATTATCAGAATCTTGCTTCTGGTCAAGCTAGTAAGTCCAACAGATAAATTACACAACTTCTGTGAATAATAACTGTCTTAATAGGTGGAATGAAGATTTTTTATGGTCAGGCTGAGTGATGGAAAAATATTAAAGATGAAATTGGACATACCAAACCATCTCATGCTCCTGAGAAGTGCAGAAATCACACCAGAAGTGATGGCAGGCCACCTGACACTTCAAAACAGCTACTTAAGATGGGGTAGGTTGGACGTGACTGGCAGTTATAACACACACAACCAAAGACTAATAAGTGCATACAACCATGCACTCTATGTCGCATACCACCCATCAAATTTCCTTTTAAGGGTGCTAATGAAGGGTACATACAATTAGTATTTTTGTTTGATATTGACAAACTCTTAGTACTAGTGTCACATGTATGTAGCTGGAATTATTTTATTTTAGTTTGATATTTACAAATGTTAGGCTACTTCAGTTTTGTTCAATATTTACCAATGTTTGTCTAGTGTGTTGTGTTTGTTCAATATTCACAAATGTGACATGCTGGATGAACTTTTGTTTGATATTCACAAACTCATACATCAACATTACATTTGTTTGATATTCACAAACATGACATTGATGCATGCATTTGTTCAATATTCACAAATGCGACATAGACACATGCGTTTGTGAATATTAAACAGACTCATGGGGGTTTGTGAATATTGAACAAATGTATGTGTTGACATTGTGTTTGTGAATATTGAACAAATGTTCATCTAGTATGTTGACATTCGCTTATTCATATTTCGCTTATTTTTTAGTATATATTTATGGTAGAATCTCATATACTGTGGCTTAGAAATGTACAGAAGATGTATATACAACAATAGATTCGGTTTTAATCACCTAAATGCAATAAAAGGTACACATTCAACTTACTTCCAAGGCTAGAAAATAGGCACTTACTTTGGGGTGCATTGAATTCTCTTATGGTAGTCAAAATTGCAGTATCTTTTGAATCCTTTAACCTTCCATTCTTGTTTTGACATTAAATCAGAATGATCATAAGACCTGAGAGGCAGTGTTCTTTTGAGATTGTCACATTGAGTAATATATTGAACCCACTAAAAACAGGTTAGTATCTTATTGAGTAGAAAATCGAAGTTACTCACTGGAAATCTCTTATTTCTCTTGTCTTTAAGCATTTTTTCTGTTAGACTCCACACCATAGCTGGGGCCCAGCAATACTTGCACACTCTGACATGGACAGTGCCTCTCACCTAATGTCATTAAAAAAGCGAAATGAAATGTAAAAATGTGACTTACCACCAGTGGGAATCGACAGTCCTTTGATTCGCTGGCCTTAGTGGTCAATTTTAGCATGCAAGGCATATTATAGGAGAGTTAGATATACCACAGAGTCAGATCTCAATGGTTCACAATGTGAGTGATGGTGTTGTAGCACAGGCGCCTAATGTTAATTACATTTTACAACATGTCTGCATGAGAAGTTTAAATAACTCAAAATTGATGGAATAAAATTCGAAATATCTACTGAAGAATAAACATTCATTTCTTCACTTTACAGCATGCTATGCATGTTTAGGGACAAGCTATTTATAATTATGCTCTTTTGGGAAAGACTTATTTATAGCAATCATTATCTGACATCTGTTGCCACACTAATAATCCATTGCACTAAAATAAGAATACATTTGTTAAACCTATGCATGTACCCATTACTTTAATTTATATCTTTTGCCATCCTGATGGCCTTTTGTCTGTTCCAGATTGATAGGAAAGTCTTTGTGTAAATGATTGCTCGCTGCTGGGACATATAACTGACAGACTTCCTGATTTGGGAAATCCCACTATTTCCACACTCTGCAGTGCTTGAGTTTAATACCCCAAGTTGAGGGTCTGTCTCCTTGTACAATCCAAGCATACATGCTTGTGAGCATTTCATGTAACCTTTTGAATGAAACCTGTCAATCAAGAATAGTGTCTTTGCAAAGAATTTTGGCTCGCAGACCATGCAATAATGGCCTAATGTGCATGCAAAATCATAAACCACCACTTTTGGTGCAGTCTCCCATCTGGTTATTATAGCTGAGAAAACATAATTTCTCCCCTCACCTCTTGGAATACAGTGGAGCCTGTAGCAGATACTGTGAGTACACCACACAGCCATGATCCCACCAGTTAACCTTTGTTCCGACATTTTGAATAGAACTTGGAACATTTTGCTCCTCTCTTTCCTCCAGAATCTACCTTCTGGTCATGGGTAAGTTTGGGATACTTGGGCTGCAGTTAAATCTGAGGCATCCCATAACATGTTCCTGTCTGCACTTCATAGGTCAGAATTTTTGTTTAAAATATATAAACGGTCTATCCCACTACTTTCCAGTCCTGGTTTCCTAATAGTTCTTTTTGCATTGATTCTGGTATATTGTATTTCATTAAATTCTCCAGAATTTCACTTCCTTGTTTATATATCCATTGACAAATGGATAATATATCTGCTGAATATTCACTTTCCATCATCATTTTGTGATCTAGCACCTGATAAATGGAAGGTATATCAGTCAGTAATGATGCATTGAATTGACTGGGGTCATTGTTGAACACTTTTAGGTGCTCAAGAGCAACTCCATTAGCCAGCTGCAAAACTGATTCCTTGGCTGCTAGCTACATGAAACCAGTGTAAGTTGCTGCATAATATGTTGGAAAGAAATTGTGCTCACCTCCTTAAAATGCCAATAATAAACATTTGGAGGTTTAACACTCACCTGTGCTTGTGTACCAAAGTTCTTGCAGAAAAGTTTGAACATTCCAACATTAATCCCTTCCAACAGCCCTTCAATCTCTGGTAAACTATCAAGCTGACTCAATAGATTTGAAAGCAGCTTTTGCTTTCTGGCAAGCTGTCTCCACTTCTCTGTGTCTCTGTCCTCAGGCTTGTCACCCTCATCACTGTCATCTTGGTATGTCTCTCCTTCACTATCATTACCAGCTAACACTTTTCAAATCTTCTCGCAGTACCAGGAAGGGAAGTGTTTGCTGGTGATGTAGATACCTGATATCATCTCATTCAATTGCACCTGGGAGCAGAGTTGTAGGTGGTTCTAGAGTAGGAAGTAGATGCTTTTGGCTGAATGCTAGAGTAACACCAACCCAGATTGTATGCTCTGGGCTTGGTCCACAGGTTGGGCATTTCATGTCACCTTCCAGGTTTAGCAGCTTTGCATAGGAGAACCAAGTGGTTCGGAAAATCTGCTCACTAACAAATCGCTTTCCAGATCCATGAGTCTGGTATTGATCATCCATTACTGTTAAAAATGACACAAAAGGAGTCTCTGAAGAAGACAATTGACTTGTATAGTCATTGAGGACATCATGAGTAATAAGTACCCAATTGTTGAGATTTAATAACCCTATTTCATTACAGTCCAGTCCAAGCATATGATGGCGACACAGAGGACATGGCTGGACTTCGATAAATGCACAAATGGCTGTGGTTAATGTGTAGATAGTACATGGGGCCGTTTCTTTGGTATATTCTCATCATAAGTTTGTTGTTTCTTTGAGCAGCAGCATGTTGCCATCGGAGTTAATTCTAAAATGTTGTTTTCTGGCTGGATAAACACAGGAGATGTCTCAAAGAGAGGATCTTGAGGGATCCTTGCCCATATAGGTGGTGCTCTAGTGCAATCATCTGCTTTGATGCTATGGCATATGATATGAACAGAGACTAAAAGCTTGTAAGTAGTCCTTTATATTCTTCAAGAATAGACTAACCACCCAAATCTATGTCAATATCTTCTAGGTGATGCAATGCACTGGGGTCTTTAGTTATTACTTGCTGCAAATAATCCTTGGAAGATTTCTTATGTTGACAGGCAGGTGTCCTGAGTCATTGGAACATTTCCAGATGCCTGTGCCACTATTACTGCCTTTGTGAGTTATGAATACCAAGCTCCCTAAGTCTCTTCTGCCTCTAGTAGGAACAGAAAATACATTAATAAACTCATCCTTGACATGGGATTGTTGGCAAGAAATAAAAATAGGTGACTCAAACTCTGGCTGCTGTAGAACATGGCTATCATTCTCATTTGGAGGAAATTTCTCCATATGGTATGCTTTGATGAACTTAGAATGAAAGCATCTGTTTCTGCAGCTGACTGTAAACAGCATACAGCTACATCTTGTGCTTAGCCCCTCTCCCTTCAGTAATGCTTGAAGATGGTACCATGAACTCTGAAAAACTGTTCAATGAGTGTTAATAATGATGTAAATATAAATAACTGATGTTGCTGCAGTTCAAATTTAGGTCCCATCCCTGCACGACAAACAAGTTCTGAGTAATCTGATAGAATGGGGCCTCATCTCCAAGCATGGCATCCACAAAGTTAAGGTAAGAACCATTTTCACTATAATGTGCTTGTCCTTCCAGGTCGTCCTCAAATATTACTCTTTGGTCACTCCCATCTGAATTGCTTGCAGGGTCACACTCTTCAAACCCAGGAACAAATGCATCATCTGGATCATCTAAACCAGATAATACTGGTGGTTGTTCATCTACAGTGTTGCTAATAGATGCTCTTTTCTTTCTCAGAGTATTTTTTGGATGTCATGATATGTTACCATCAGTTCCTCATCCTGGTTAAAGGCAGGTATACATCTGTGTTCAAGCTCTTCAATGGAGTCTTCTGACAGCAAGTAATCTTCTTCAGGATGTACAGATTCCGGGTCACTAGATAGGATGAAAAGACCATCGTCACTATCCACATCTGAGGAGTTGCCCATGTCATCATATGGCAAAAACCTGATATCATTTGAATTTCAAATGTTCTTGTTCTTCTGTTTCCTGACAACAAACCTCAGAGTATTCTGCTTGTTCCTCTTCATGTGCTACCTCTATCATGGCTTCTGCATGCCACTGCAAATGTTGCCCTGGAAGACCTTTTTTGACCCAGTGTATGCACAGCACCAAAGCAAGAAGGAGAGCAGCAAGAGAATTCAGAACTTCTCCTCCTTCTTCCCCGACCATGCTACCATCTTCATCCCTCTCACCATCTTCACCTCCTAGGTCATCCTCACCGCTCCTTGCATTCTCACATACCAGGACTTGTTTCTCACCACTTTACTCTGGAGCTCCTCTGCCTCTTCCTACCACATATTCTACTGAGCTAGACTGCCCCTTTCCTCATACCCCCCTACGAGTGAGTTATTACAGCAATGCATTTAGTTATAAGTTCTGACCTCTTAGAGAACAGATCCACTAATTTTTGGACCTCCTTCTGCCAGCACTCCGAATTCAGCAAGTTTATATATCACTCTACCATGCATCAACACTCATTTTTTCCCCCATAGAACTCATACTTCCAGAAATACCTATCAACCCAGCTCTTCTTACTCAGGTCCTCCCTGGGCCGGATTCTGGATCGATGCCTAACACACCTAACAATGCTACTTTGACATTACACTTGTCGTTGCTCAACCCAGCCAAGACTAAGTGTCATAGAATAACAAAGAAATACATGCCTTTTGGAATGGTGATAGGGGCAAAGTGAGGAGGATGTGATTTCTGTATGTACACTTTGCTCATATCAACGCAATTAATCATGACACAGAAATAGAAATTTTACACCCATGTAGGCTCAAGGAGCCTATTCCAGAGCAGAAAAAATCAACTAATCAATTTCTATGACTAGCAAAAGATATCATGTGTAGAGTATGCCATTTAACTCATTTATTTAATACTAGGTTAAACTAACCTTCCCCAAGTGTGAGCAGGTATCCAGCCAGACAGGATGCTGGCTTACCTTCAGCACTCAGCATTCCACTGCAAATCAGCCATATTTGCATTTTACCTCTAATCACTTGCATCAAGAGTCAACCAAAGATTTAGCACTCATCATCAAAACATCACACAAGATGTATAGCAAACTGGTTTCTGTGTCACATAAAGAGGCTGCTGCCTTAGAATTGGAGCTGTTCAAAACTAGAGAAGCACATTCAAAGCTTGATAGGTTGTACAAGGAATTGCAGGTGCATGTAGCACAACTCGAAGCTGAAAGGATCAAAAGGAACAGGGGGGGGCATGGGAATTTAATTAATCTATTGTACTACTCCTTGGCATTATCTAAACCAATACCAATTGATGATTGAACTTCTTTCCTGATCAAACAAAATCTCACAGCTGTGCTCTGTCATCATGCACTGCCATTTTCTTTATCATCTAGTGTTACCATGACTATATTTCTGGTACCAGGAGAGCTTGATCTGACCAAGCATTTTTTTCTGTACCAAGAGAACTGGATACAACCAAGTGCACCTCTTGTTGTCACATGGAATGTCTGGTTAAGATACGGAACTGCCCCAAATTACTGTTGGATAACTGTGCAGGCTTCCACTATACGGTTCCCTTGCATAGCCAGTCTACTAGGTGGGGATTATGCATGAGGCAGGCTTGGTTATCTCCCCTTGGCCCATCTCATATGGACCCAGAGGCATCATATGGGCAAAGGATCATCGGTCAGATTGATCAAACATTTTGAATTTCAATGATTTTGATGCTCTGCTTGGGGTGCATACCAGGTGATATCCTGATCTCCATATTTTTTCAAAGAGGATCACCATGTGTACATAGCATCCATCCAGCCTCTAGTATAATTTATATTGGTGTATTATAATGCTTGTGAAGATCTCTGGTATTTTGGTCATGGTATCAACATACAACTTGTCCTCATTTTTACAGCTTCATACATTGTAATAACTTCATCAGAACAATTGCTATTTGAATTGAAAGGCTGTGGAACAAATATTTACTCCACCTTGTAATGCTGCCAAAGGGTGTCCCTGCCAGTGGTCACACCAGCTTTTGCCAATATTTGGTGTTTACCATCCATTCCAGATGTCTTGGTTGTGAAAGTGTTCTTGTAATATATGTTCCTAGCACTCCATCTAAACCATTGAATACCTTTAGATGAATGAGAAGGTTCTAATGCAGACAATGGTTCTTCTTACTGCCTTGGTTCCATAAATGAGGACTGCCATATTTAGATGACCTCAGCATAGGACCTGAAATGAGGGTGTGTTTATACATCATCTGCCAAGTAGATATGACCGTTATGTCATAATGATCCCAGATTGTGCAGAGTTGGTGGCCTGAGTAGAGTCGCAGACATCATGATCATAATAGAATAATTCTGTCAGTGAATACTATGTATGATCAAAACAGTAATAGAAGCACTTGAATCCATTAATAATGCTATATATTCTATTGATGTGCCATCAAAATCAATATATATTTTGTAATGTCGTATTTTTGGAACTAAAAGGTTAATATCTTCTCCTGCGCACCGATTTGCACCAATTTTTTTTGGCAGTGTGATAGTTCTGAACATGTTAGGAAGCTCCTCACAAAATTTGAAAGAAATTGAAGAGCTTTTAATTTTCAATTTTAATTGTGGACACCATTTTCATGCCTCGTGTTTGATGCATCATAATATGACCAAACAGAAGGGGTTTACTATACATAAAGGGATTATAGTCTATTCATTATGTTAATCTCTATAGTTATTTACCATTTAAGTAGTAAACATGTCAGTTCCCTTATATCTAAGTTTCTTGTAGTCTTTTGACCTGTCTATTATTGACTGTATTAGTTTCTATACTGACAATGGAAGTTATATTCTTAGGATTGGTCTAATGAAGACTAAAATTTACATAGTCAGTACAGAAATCAACACAGTCGATAGACCAGTCAACAGATTATAAATAACTTAGAATGTCAGTATAGGAAGCAATCCAAGCAATAGACCAGTCAAAAGA
>JASFCW010000300.1:0-13268 GCA_036936985.1 Crucibulum cyathiforme
TGATTTTTGAAAGCAATACAAAAGCAATACCAGCTTTTTATTATTATTACTATAATATTAAGTTCATTACTATACTGCATGCTATTGTATGTTACATATATGAGGCATGTAGGTAGACTTTGGTGTAGGTGCATAGGCAGACTTGGCTGAATGCGTGTAGGTTTGATTACAGCCGGCCTTGTGTTGCCTGCCCCCAAGGAGGGGCACATTGTGCCATTAATTCTGTATTGCATAGAAATGAGCAAATAAAAAAAAATTTTTTTGAGCACTTTACTCCATTGTGGACAATGAAGAGAGCAGAGAGTGGGACAAAAAAAGAGAGGAGCATAATTTTTACATCATGTGGAACATTCCCAAAAAAAGCCATAGTGAGCAGGAAGAAATCAGGAGCACAATCTTACTGATGACAAATATCACATGCTATGTCTATAAAAGGTGATTCTTGAGATGCCATGGTGGCAGTGTGTGCCACTGACATAAAACTTTCACTCACTTTTGATGTTGGACCAAATGCCCTACTAAAAGTCCCTAAAAGAATGATTCTTATTACATAAGACTTGTAACCACTTTTGCAAAACTGTGGTGCAGCTCAGCAAATGTGAGTGGAACATTCAGTTTTGAATTCTGTAGTGGCACTTGACACTTTGTATTAAACCAACTATGTGACTGACTTATATAACTTTTTTGCACTTTTTGAGATTGAACCACTTGGAGGGACTCAGAGAAATAAAATAAAATAAATACTAGCAGAAAGGTGTGATCATATGGCTTTCCAGCAGGCAAAGTTTCATGAAAATTGACTGAGTTTGGTGAAGTTATAAGTGAGACATCAAACTTTTTGCAACTCTGTGTAAATAATAGTATAAGTAATTTTAAAGTGTACTGGTATGCTAGCCTCATAGAACTGTCAAAAAGTTATTTGAGTGTTGAACCTTTTTGTGTCCCCATGTAGCTTCAGGAGCATGGAACTCATAGAAAGATATAACTCATGTTGTGAGTAGTTATTACTATATCAATTAAAGTAACTTGTGCCAAACATACTGTAATCCAGCTTTTTGAATGGCTTAGCTCTAAATTAGTTATAGTTGATAAAGGTAACTATGAAAGACACTATTATAAATGGGTACTCAATATGCAGGTACTTTATATTTTACTTATATGTAGTTATAGTTGATAAAAGATAAATTGTCATGAACCATTTATTTTGATTATTCTTTTGCATTTCTTTTCTAATTATCAAACAGTTTGCTATAGTTTCGACATCAAGAACAAACAACAGCTCATGTATCAACATGAGGATAAAGCACAGTAGAAGTAGTTATTTCATTTCAATCTCATATTAAATACATGCTTGTAACATGAACCACAGTATGCAGCCGCAGTGCACAGTAGTTACATTAATTACACATGTTTCCCTCATTATTGAACACGACTTATTTGCACCTTATGTGCATGGCTTTCTAGTATATATAGTAGTAGTAGTACGTCTTTATTCTGTAGTCTTTAGCTGGTCATTTCTTACCACCAATACTATCGGTCTCATACCTCCACTCTCCTCCCTTCTTCTTAAGAGTTTGTATTTGCATATCAACCTCGGCACTCTCTGGTATAGAGTAGTGTTGACGTGCCTGACATAAATAGGCATTCAATATGCAGGTATTTTATATTATACTTATGATTTTTTCAACTGAGTCTGAGCTGAGTTTGAGGTGAGATTAAAAAAAATTAAAAGCCAACCAAAGGCATACAAATAGCAATAAAATTTTGATTTTCTAATTTATGTGCATTATTAGAGTATATAAAGGGATTACAATGCTATTAATAAATAGATGTCAACAACTCACAAAACTTGTGATTTGGACAGTATTTTGTGATTTGCAGATGCAATTCTTATCTAATTTCAATGCAACCAACATTGTCATATTTCTATTAATAGCTTCTACTATCTGAGATATAAACAAATATTTCTACATAACAACTTTCTTCAATACAATCTAGCATATTAATAGAACCAAATAAGATCACATAGGATTGACTCAATTTTTATTTTTGGTGATGTAGATGTTGTTTCCATACTATTTTAATCAATTTCAGGTCTTTGAAAAAAAAATTGTTTAAAGACTCATCTTTGTACTTGTTTGGTTTTATTTGGTTTTCCTTTGATTTTTTTCCCCCTGATTTTATCGATTTTTTTTATGGTTTTTATTTGATTCTTGATATACTGTACTCAGGCCCACAAAAAGTAACTGGAAGCATGTGATCCAAATGTGTTGCAGTTGATGTCCATTGATTTTTTTGTTGTATATACACACAATAACCATTCATTTTTGCAATTTCAATGGCTCACACTAAGACAGCATATGTCCAGCATGACTCTCCTCAAAAAAACTGCTTTGTTGGTCTTGTCCAAGGTGGCAAATCTGTCCTGGATGCTGGTTGCATGACTGGCATCAAATCCTCAACTGCATATGAACTTTGGCACAAGTTCCTGTCCACTGGTTCAATCAAAAACCGACCTCAAAGTGGCCATCCCAGTGAAATTTCATTTTGAACCAAACATCTGGTTGTTTGAACAGCAGTAAAAGAGCAGTGAAAATCATTCCAGGCAATTGCTAATTCCATTGGTGTTGGAATCAGTGAATCTTCAGTTTGCAACATCTTAGCAGACAAAGGATACCACAAATGTGTCACTCACAGGGTACCATATCTTATTCCAACTCAGAAAGCCAAACAGCTTCAATGGGCTCAAAAATATTGGCATTTTTTGTTGTGAGACTGGCAGAAACCAATCTGGTCAGATGAATGTTACATCTATCTTGGTGACAACCATGGAAGAGTCTACATTATGAGTCACCCTGATGAAGAATATGATGAAAATTACCTTGTGCCCACTTTTAAACAGTCTTTGGTCCATGTTATGATTTGGGCATGCATTGTTAAGGGGAAGAAGGGGCCATTGGTGGTTCTGGAATATCCAAGTGGGAAAGGTGGTGGGATGAACACAGAGCAGTCTATTTCACAGGTTCTTGAGCCTCATCTCAAGCCATTTTTTTTGGAGCTGAAACAGGCTTGTTGGGCACCCATATCCCAACATGATGGCACACCAAGTCATCACAGCAAAACAACTCTTAAGTGGCTCTTGAGCAATGGCATTCCTGTCATGGATCACCCCTCCCCCCAATTCCCCTGATGTTAACCCCATTGAACCTGTTTGGCATGAGCTAAAAACACTCATATGTGCTCTTCCCCATCCTCCAACAACTGTAGAGCAGCTTATAGCCACAGTCAAAGCTGCATGGAAGTCACTACTGGTTGCAAATATAGACAAGTACATAAATAGCATGGGTGCAAGAGTTCAGGCAATTTTGGATGCAAATGGTGGCCATACATGCCACTAAATACCTATTATACATTCTATTCCTAATATATCTATTGTGTTTAAATTTGGGCTCTTGAGGTTGTATAGTTATTCTATAATTTACAATTTTTGTTGAGGAGAAGAAGTGTTCAGATGTGGCTGGAAGGAGAGGGAGGAGGGGTCCTTGCCCTCTCCTCCTCATCCTCTCTGCTCTCTCCTCCTTCTTGCCCTTTCTGCCTCAACCTCTTCTTGCCCTCTCCTTGCCCCCTCCTTGTCCTCCTTTCCTCCTTCTTGCCCTCTCTTTCTTGCCCTCTCCTTCTTGCCATCTCCTTCTTGCCCTTCCTTTCTTGCCCTCTCCTTATTGCCCTCTCATTGTTGCCCTCTTCTTGTTGCCCTCTTTGTGCTTCTCTTCTCTTTGCCCTCTCCTCATCCTCATCCTCATTGCCATGGGTTGTCTTGCTGGGTGTTTTCACCAGCAGAGGTCATGGCAGAAGAGCACACCAGCCCACATCTCTATTGGAGAGGAGAGGCCCACAGTGCTGTGGTGGTGTTGGTGGCAGGTGGTTGCAGCAGAGATGGAGGTGATGAATGAGAGAATTAGCATGCCCTAATTCAGCCATTTGGCAATTGCCAAGGATGCCTGTGATTGGTTGGAATAATGGGCTGCTTGTCCAGCCTTCCATCATCAAAGAAAGGAAAGAATTCCCTACCTCCTGTACTCACCTATTAAAAGTAGTCAGCATTTGGATATGTAACTATATTGTTAATATATGTTACTGAAGTTCTCTTGGGCATTTATTATATTTTTAGAAAATGACATTCTTGAAGTGGTGCTTACCAATGACAATATCATGTGCCATCTCCATAAAAGGCAATTTTTGAGATGCCAAAGTGGCAGTGCATGCTGCTGACATACAACTTTTGCTCACTTCTGATGGCAACAAAATGCTCTACTAAATCACTAAAAGAATGATTCTTATTACATAAGAGTCATAATATCCTACTAACTCTAATTACAGGTTTTGGACTGGGTCTAACAGAGAATCCACCTGGTAGTCCAGGCTGAGTCTGGCATGTTGAGCCTATTAATAGGACTGTATGAGGACCAGATCTGGACTTGCCCTGGACTCTACCTGGATTTTACTGTAGTCTACAGTGGGTGTAAAAAGGGTGGACTCTGCCTGGATTCCAACTGGATTGGTGGGGGAGTGTAAGCCCTCTGGTTCACATCACAGTCACATCACATGGCTGATGATGCATTTCAAAATCCAGATATGGCCAAGGGCACATGAGATTTTGGACTTCAACAAAATCATAAAGGCCATCAGCCATCATATAAGTATAAAAGCACATATGTATGTTCATAGAGAGAAATACAATAAGACACTGACACATATAGTCAGCAATAAGTTGCATTGATTATTCTGAAGTGAGAGTAGACAGATTTATACTACAGTTCTGGAGTAGCAGGTGAGAAAAATGCAAAAAATGTTGCAGTGTGACAGTGTCCTTGCATGTTTTGTTCCAAATCATTGCTAAGGCATGCTCTAGGGCTGCAAACCATACTGTATACAGTTATGGCCCATATAAATACAGTAGGAATATGGGTGTCAGCCATGAGAGCACTGAGCTGAGCTGATTTCTTTCTTCATTAATGATGTTTTACTTATTGGTATTGGTACTACTATACCATTACAACCAAGTGTTCAGTCATGTGTAACATTGGTTGGTAAACTGAACAAACACTTGGTTGTAATGGTACAGTATATTTATCTACTTTCTCATTTAAACTTAGTCACAGAAAGCTGTTGCTGTCAGATTCTTTATTCAGTAAAAAAGTTGGTGTCAGGTTAAGCTGGGTTAGGCTACAATTTTGGTGGGGAAATGCTAACCCATGGGTTAGGCTGGGTTAGGTGTCTCAACCCTACCAAATCACCATTTGGTAAACACTGGGTTAGGGCTGGTTAGGTTGTGTGGCTGTCACTCACTCTCACACTCTTTCTTTCACACTGTTATTGTAATTTTACATCACTGCTGCCAACATTTACACACTCATTTAACTGCTTGTTATTTAATTCACACTATGGCTCACAAGAAAAGCCTCTGATATGACATATCTGGTTGGATAGAGCCATGTTCTTGTCTCCAATTCTCTGACCAGTTTCCAAAAGACAAAGCAATTCATACCCATCCTCCTCCAAAAGTGAGGAGGATGTCCTAGTAGTATACAAATAAATTCTCATTAACTGTGCACTCTCGCAAAATAGCAGTAAGAAAAATAACTCTCAACAGCTCCTCAACCCAACCTTGGCCAGTTAAAATTGACATATGCATTGGTCTTTTAATGAGATGTGGGGCAAGGTGTGAGATGACAGTCACAGCACCAGAGACAGCTCCCAAGATACATATGGCAGCTTTCCTGTTCTTTCTTCACAGATTTGGCAAGAGGTAGGGTGTTTGTTTTGAGCTGCTGACAAGTTAAGATTACATACATGCCATAATCTAGAGTGGATACCTCAGAGTTCAATGACAGAAATGAAGATCTTTCAGAGATCTCTTATCCTCAAATGCCAATCTTGTGCTTGTGACTCATTGTGACTGAGTGTGACTAACCCAGTTGTAATGCATGGCATGGGTTAACAATTTTTCTAACCTAACCTAACCTATCCTAACCTGATGCTAACTTTTTTTTTACCAAATAGGGCCTTAGATGATGTAAGTATATCAGTCAGTAAGGAAAACAACTGAATTGGAAAGCTACCTATTAATTGACATTAGTATCTAAGAGATAGCAAGGTTTTAATAATGATGTAAACATAAGAAGAAAAATACAACATACCCAGTCAGTAAGAAAAACCACTGAGAGTTTTCTGTCCTGTCTAGGATTTTCATACTATGGAAGTAAATGGGGACTATTGAAGACCAGAAAACAAGAGGTACAACTGAACAAATAATTCTATTGAGAAACCCCCTGCTTCCCTGCAAACCTGGGTGTTTTTAAATAGCTTATGTAGAAACCTGGGTTTCTCTTCATATGAACTCCAAAGCAATGGCTTTTCTGCCAGTGGACCATTAGCTTGGCATGATGCAAACTTTGGTTGAACTGGTGGGCATTAAGTGTGCTCCTTCCTAAAATAGGAAGCAAGCAGTATGCTGGTAACCCACTGACATGAGTGTGCATCTTCCCTAAACAGGAAGCATGTATTGTGCTTACTGTTTAAGCAAGTTTTTGTCAGTGTAAGAAAGGACTATATATTTTTCAAGTAGTAAGTAGATATTGGAGTAAGTAAGTCTACAACTTTAATGTGAGAAATGTCTGACACTGAGCAAGGCATGCTACAAGCCCTATGATGGATGCCCAGGATTGCCAAGCAGCCCAAGCTCACCACTCAGTAATCCCACTGGCTGTTGATGCAAGTGGCACCATATATTGACACCATCACTTTTCAGGGTCTTATGGGGAAACTGCAGTTTCTCAATAGAATTATCCCCACTGTACATGCACAAGCCACCTGATTGTCCTGAATGGGATGCAAGGCTGTAAATGACCAGTGTGATGTGTGCACATGAGTCCCCTTCAATATTCTTAATCTTATCTCAAAATGCCGTGATGCAGCAGGTTGTGATTAGTAGTCACAATTTGCATTAACTGTTGCATTGATGATTGCATTGCTGTGATTACTAATCACAGTGTTGTGTAACACAGCAGTGCATGCCTGGTTAACTTGGCAAACTTCAACAACTATTTTACTTTGATTTTACTTACTTATACAACATCTAATTAGTAAGTTTATTGTTTCAATCTTGCTGTTAATCTGCAATGCTATCTATTACTATCTATATGAGATATAGAAGAAGAGTGTCAGAGAGGTACACTAAACTATATAAATGATTCCCTTAAGTTAAGGGCAAATTGCATAAGTGTGATGCACATGTAATCATACAATTAGCAAGATGAGTTGTTTGAATATGTTTCACTACTGGAATATGCAGTGGAATGTTGACAAAGCCACTAGTCATGGTTGAGTACTGTCAGCTGAGGCACCACTTGTCATTGGCATACTGTGGGTGGTTGTTGGCATGTCAAAAAGGTCTGATTGCATTGAAGCATTAGAGAAGGTGGCCATGTGGATGGGTACACAGCATCCTTCCCCATGCCCTTCAATCAGGTGATCCCAATCCTGTAGTCTGCAGCCATCCAAGACACCCTTACAATACTTGGCCTCCAGCAGATCACCCAAAGCCTGAGCTGCTTCTACTCTCCCAGTTGTGATACAATCTGCAAAGCCCATTGAGTAACCCTCCTTCCTTCCATCCTCAATCCCTTTCTCCCTCATCACTTTCAAAACTACCTGTATATCCTGCTTTGCCTTCAGAACTCCTTCCTCATATCCCTTCCATTTCACAGCCTTGTATAAAGCAGCTTCCATTGTTTGGAGCTGGCTGATTTGGCTATTTATTCTGTAGCCGGTATGCTTGCATTTGCCTTCAATAGCAGCTGTTGATTTGGTGTTGAAATTTGGAAACTGCTGTGTTGGCAGGGGTACCAGCTTCATATTTTGCTTCTTCTTTGTCACCTCAAAGGCAGGTGGCAGGTTTCAGGGTATTCAGTTGACAGATGTGAGCAGGGTAGTAGTTCAGAGAGTTATTGACAGTTTAAACAGCAGGCAGAAAGTCTTGAGCAGTGATGTGTTGTCAGAAGGTGCAGTGACTCGAAAAAAGCCAGAAAAAACAGTAGTAAGCTGCACTATCTGGTCTGTAGTGCAGCAGGTAAGAACTGTGCTGTTGTCACCAGATGGAGCAGGGTGTTCTGCCTGGAGCTGGTCACACAGCTCAGGATTGTAGCAGTGTGGATTGACATGGTCTATGACACAACACAAACATGGTATGTACACTATGTGGTCACATGCCTGCTCGTGTAGATCTACTGGCACTAGTGTTGTGTGAAAAATCCTTAGTTTTCACCAAAGGGTTTTCACTGGTTATTAACCTGGTGTCCCTTTTGCATGAAATTTAGATGTGAAAAACCCAGCATCATGTGGGGGCAATGATGAAATTTTTAGTGAGCATCAGGCAGTTGTGCAATGCAGATTTCTCAAATTTTGAATACAAAATATATTATGTTACTACCAGATTGGCTATATGATACAATACTTCCTCAAAAGACACTTAATGTCATTGATCTCCTCAACTTTCCTACCCCACCCACTTCCAATCCACCTGATCTCCCTGTGTTAACATTTACATGGTCAACCCCAGCCCTGCATTCCTGACTATCTATTGGATCTATGACTGTGATGACGCAAATACATCAGTTTTATAAAACAGAAGAGAAGGTTAGGGTTTCAATCATTTAGATATCCTGAAACTTCATCCAATTCTCATGTTAATTTCTGTCAGGCATGCAAACATTCAACTCCCAAGCCTAGTGTGAAGTTCTGCAACATGAAATCAAAAATGTTTCTGAAGCAGAACAATGACTTGCACAATGATTTACTGGATGAGGAAGATGACAGTTGGCTTGATGATGAACCAACAGCCTATCCAAGGGAGTCTATTCTCGAGGCAGATATCTCCTCTCCTGTGTCTTTGACATCTCAGTACCTCTCCAGTGTACTTTCAGAGGAAAAACCGCAGAATCCACTCATTCAAAGCCTCTCAAAGTGGATCCAAGGTAATAGACTATGAAAATACAGACAGCGACAGCGATTTTTCACTTGTATTTATATAGACAATTTTTTTGGAATATGTTGGAGAATTACCATATTTGGACAGCACGTGACACATGTCACGCGGCTAATAACCTGGTGAAAAACCTCCTTTGAAGGGACCCAAGTGGTCGGTGAATAACTGGTGAAAAACCTCGGAGGAGTTTTTCACGCAACCCTAACTGGCACATCGTACGCAACCGTATTAGTAAATTTACTAAAAGGCTAATGTAAGCACGTGGCCACGTCATCACGGCCATCTCCGGTCGATGTGACTGTAATGTGAACCAAATGCTGGGTGAATAGTACTGTATTCACTAGATATGTGTGAGGTTTCCGCCGAGGTCCCTTCATCGGCTATCAAGCACCATAAACTGGCAGCTCGACAGTCCGGCTTTCCATAGGACGGCGTATACAATGAGTAGAATGTGAAGCTTTTAGGCGCTGATTGCACGATCAGAATGGACGTCCTCTTGACATCGAAGAGTGGGTTCATTTGAAGCGAAGGCTGTGATATCATTTTTGTAAGAAGAATAATCAAAAAGGAAATAATGGGTGAGTTATTTCGGTTGTCAAAAAGTAGCGGTGAGTTGACAACACGGCTCCATAGACACATCTGTAGTTTCATCTGTAGTTTCGGTATCGGCAGCAGTCCACAAGGCCGATACCCCCAAACAGACCGCGTGGATGACATTGCTAGTGTGGCTTCATCAATCTACACTCAGCACTCTGGACTAAAATGTGTTGTAAATTCTAAGTATATGCCCAACTTCTACTTTTACTCCAATAGGTAGTCAAGAGGCAATCGGTGAGAGTCTCAATCACAGATACTTGCTTTTACCCTCTTTCCAAGAACTATGGCTGACTCGGAAACGTTCATTCCGTCTAACATATCACTACTGTAAGTCTCAATTTCCTATTGTAACAATCTGTCTTTCACAATTGCAAAAATAGCGTTGGCCCAATTGTAAGCTCCACATGCTCTATAGTACTTTTGACCTTCATAGCGTCAACAGTTCATCGGTACCTGCCTCAGTTGGTTGCTCTGGGGTGTCTTGACCATCCAAGTCTGTGAGTGCTTTTCGATCAACATTTCGCCTTCATTTCTGATGATAATTCTCAAGACTATTATCACTTTTTTATCAAAGACTCTGCGAGGATACAGGTTTTAGGTTTCTTCTTTCGTTTCATGATGTTTTACACTGCAGCTTTTGAATGCCATTTCCTCTAGTCTACACTTTATATATTCTCGACACTCTTCAGACGGTCTTCTCAACGCATGGGAGCTTCCGCATTCTCTGCACCGGCTGGGGCGATACCAAAATCTTAGTTTCCCCTGGATGGACATTCCCCCTAGTCACAGTTTTCGGCGGATTCAGTAGGATTCGACATCTTCGCTGCGTTATATTCTTTTCTTACATTTTCCCATTAGTATCATTAATCGTTCAAGGCTTCTTTGCATTTCGCATTTGGACCCTGAGTTCTTCATACAGGATCCGGTCTTCGAGGTTTAGGACAATACTCTACTTCACGATCGCCTTTATTGTCATGGTAAGAGACGGTCTTCATCCGAAATACAATACGCAATTGATGATCTACTCAGACTGCCATAGCCCAGTCCCTTGGGTCCATAATTTCGGGTTTCAAAGTATGAATCCACTCATTATCATATGATACTGTACGACTGACAACCCTTTCAGTTCATCATCATTAACGATACTACGAAATTCTCAGAGCTAAATGTTTATGTTTCGGTGGGTGATGATAGATATATACCCATCGCTCCTCAATACCTATATGCTCATTTACTTCATTTATTTACACGACAGATCTGGCTTGGCGGTAGCACTATATGCGATTTGATCATCACACTAACGCTATTATACCTGGTACGCACTCCTGTTAAAAGCTCACTTTCAGAGGTACTGAGTCATTATAGCTTCGTGGTGTCAGTAAGGAGACCAGATGGGCACGAACAAAGAGTGTGGTGAATCGCCTTATTCAACAAACTGTTGAAACCGGTTTGGTGACAACTGTTACGGCGGCCCTCGAGCTAATTTTCTTCCTCGCCTCCAAGCATACCAATCTTCACATTGCTTTGTGAGTAACTTAAGTTCTCTGGAAGAGTTTTCAAAATTAACCGACATCCTTCAGAGGATACATGCTGGCAAAGATGTGAGTATTCGATATTGGGGGGTATACGCAACAGCCACGCTTCTTTCCCGTGCCGAAAAGCCATTAGATGTGCGACGCAGGAAAGCTATAAGTGGCTCTCGCGCAAACTCTTCATTCCGTGAAATGTGTCGCTAACCAGGTGTCAAATGAAAGGTACACAAACACGTTGATGGCAACCCTGAATGCACGCATCCAAAACATGATTCCCGATCAACATGTCATGACAGCTCTAGGATACGAAGAACAGAGTTCCGAGAGTCGAATTGGTCGTGGAGTACTTCAAAATGCACCAGGGTCCAAGAATGCTATCACCGTACAAGTAGAAACGACACGTCACACTCAACGAGAGGTGAGTCTTATTTTACCGACGAACTAGTACGCATGTGCTGAAGAGCCCGTCTCTCAGATTGATAACGAGGATGCCAAACCTTACATGGTGTGATTGGGAATTCATTCTCTCTATACACTGATATGATGTTAGCAGCTGGTCTGCTTATATGCGCTCGTTATCTTCGGGGTAGATCTTTCCTTTGTAGCTCCATACTACATGCACCTGTCAATTATGGTGATAGACACCTGGCTAAGGCTCGAAGCATGCACAACCCAAGTTGACGCTTGTTAAGTTGGTTGAAGTACTATTTTTTGTTTGTTCTTGTAGGCAATACTGGGACCGTCAATGCAACGTTGTTGGATGTAACATAAGTAATATCTGACCTCTTTAAGCTTACAACTATTCCAAAAAACGGAGACATAAAACTACCTAATTCACGATAGCATCCAAGCTGTTACATCTTACCGTATCAAGTCACAAATGTGAGTGTTGGAGTCAATTGGCACTCATTTGCAGCCTTGGTATAGTCCTATCAGGGTGCGCAATCACCTCTAGGGTTGCTTGGCCCACTCCAATTCTAAATGGAAACCCTGGAGTGGATTTCGTCATTGTGTGTCTCCGGTTTTTGGAATAGCTATAATGATCCTATGTCTTCGCCATCTTTTATCAACCATGTGCGCGTTTGTACAAATTCGGGCCAGTGGTCCCAGCAATACCTACAAGAACACCGCAATTGTTAAATGCATCATATAGTAGCTTCCATAATGATCCTATGGCTTCGCTAAATTTCATCAAATATGTTCGACCAGAATGTGCTGTATTTACATTAGCGACAGTGATACCCGGCCCTCGCTGATGCAAGTATCTGCATAAGAATAGGTCATATAGTACATCTCCATCAGATTTCTATGATCAAATGCGATAAGCGTTCACAGCCATCAGAAGCGTCTAAGTACATGTATTTTAATCTTCTTGTCCCTAATGCCGCTTACAACGTTATCATCCACATCATCACCCCTATAACTGCATCAACTTCTAATGCTCTCATTGCAATATCTATGCAAACTGGCTTGACGGCTCTTAGATAGTGTATATATACATCGTCGTATTGTATTTTAAAATACATCATCTACCTGTGCCCCCAATGTGTCAAAAAAGGTTTGCTTCTTGCACACTCGAGATGTGTCATACTTCTGTGATTCTGCCAGCCCCAATGCAACAGCTGCGGCGATATTAAATCCGGCGTCTCTTACCCATAATTAGTTGGAGATATACCCCACTGACAACTCAAACAACTGTGCTATTTTGATCTGTATGTTGTTTCTCGTAATTATGCTGTGTGGACATTGTCTAAACAACCAATGTGTATATAATGGCATCTCATCTCAGAATCACTCGTAAACTCCTACCTGCAGTCCCTTATATCCAGACAACCAAACATCAGAATGGCCCCTATTTCAAATGCAACGGATTTCTTGACTGTCACATTTGACTATCTCATTGTTGGTGGTGGTATTGGTGGCCTCACACTTGCTGCTCGGTACATTTTTCATGATCTGATTCCCTTGGCCCTATCTTTATTTACATTGTTGTTAGTTTGTCAGAAGACCCTAATGTAATTGTTGGCATTGTTGAGGCAGGAAAACATTTCACGGATATGCCTGAGATTGATATTCCCGGTAATCACTTTTCTCTT
>JASFCW010000301.1:0-13239 GCA_036936985.1 Crucibulum cyathiforme
TCGAGAGGAGAGACTCGTGTCCAGCTGGAGCCTGTTGGGCTGGTCAACATTTTGAAGTTGGTTGATTTCCTGAATGACGACGTCTAAGAAGAGAAAGGAAAGATGAGAGAATGTAAGATGGAGGCGGACGACATCTACAGCGCTCGCAGCTACCTGATCGCGTGGCAGATGATCGTGGCCCGTTTTAGTCCGGACATTTAAACAGTAATTGATCTCCAGAACAGTTCTCTTTCATGCATATGATCATGTTTATGGAATCGAAAGATTACACCTGGTACGTTACGAAAGTTCTAGGAATTGCCTCTAATTTGTATTTCTAGGATATATCGTCAGGCGTCTAAAAGACTTCTGTGGCGACCCAACACATGTATCGCCTCCGACTCTTGAATCTACAATGTCAATCTTTGCATCTAGGTCTACCTTTAATCTATGGTCTATCTTTTATCTCGTCTAGGTGTGGCGCCTGTGGTCATCCGGCAATGGCCTCTGCCTCTTATCGAAGTTTGTACCTCCGAGATCCCTGGAATCCCGACGTCTCTTCAGGTTGACACCGTGGTTTGGCAATCCCGTAGTGTCTACGGCTGGTGACATGATTAAATAGGGATCAACATCATCGATGGTATTTGATGCAGCGAAAACAGTGGTGCTCGTTTTCTGAGGACCATCTCTGATGCGACGCAAACCTACTGGAAAATTTTCGCTCTTGACGCTTTCGTGCAACGACGTGAGCATTTTCAAGTCCAGGCCGTTGACTCCTCTGTTATCATCGCATGCCTCACTGCAAGATCCCGGTAGAGGCACTTCCTTCGGCCAATTCTCGAGTTCCATGCCACGACTAGCAAGCGTATCAACGAGGGTCTTCCAAGGGAGTTGTTTGGTCTTCACCCCTCCAATAACGACTTCAATATGTTCTATGGATTCCCATTAGCACCATTACGATACAGAACCGGTGGTCAGACTGCACCTAAGAGTTTTATGAAGTGCTCTTTGATCTCTTTCACCATAGTTGCCTTTGGTAAACGCGATCCCATGATTCGAGAAGATACTTTCAATTTATCGGCGGGTAGCTTGGTGTGTTTGCCTCTAAGATTCGCGTCAAAACAAATACCCACTCATTCAGCCAACCACTTACTCATTGGATACGGTTAGGTCGATTACTACCTTCTTCTTGACCTATGGTATATGTCAGCCTCATCCTTCGAAGATACGGACGATACATACCGGAGGTAACGGTACTACTTCCACGTCTAATATCTCAACAGCGTTCTCAGTGTTTCGAGAAAAAATGGGTGTGTCTGCGCCACTGCGCGAGAGAAATGCCATCGTGGCTCTGTACCAGTTGAAAGGGCCTCGATCAACCGATGGAAAGGATTCAAGATCCATTGCAGCTTCCAAATTGCAAAGTTCCAGCTTTTCGAATCTTTCTGCTGCTCCCAGTGATCTCCCGCAGTCTAAATCCCGGAAAGACAGTAGCGTGATTGCACCCAACCATCCGCGGACGTCTAAGGGGGAAAGTTCGGGATTTGAAAGGATACTTTCCATGCTTCCCTTAGCCGCACTGGCTTCGACAATATAAGCAGCTTTTGTCCAGTCGTTGTCGCAGACACGAGAGATAGCTGCTCGCCAACTTGGGGGATAACTGTATACCCAAACAGCAAACTCTTGCATTTGGAAGTCGCTACTATCGACGCGATGGCATATCGCATCAAGCCACGCCTTGACATCTGGGAGCATGGCGGCTTCCAATACATATGCTGTGCTTTCCCGTGATACGTCTCCCAACCACTTGAGCCACTGAAACACAGGATCAACACTGCTTTCCGGCTCGTCATGGAGCTGTCGTCCAAATTTGTACCAGAATATCCAAAGGAAAATCAAGTAGCTCGCAGGAGGCTGTGTGGGATTCGGGGTACTTTGAATCTCCACTGTAACACTTGGTGGGCCATGCACGCTACGGCAAGCTGGGCAGCTTGCTTTTTTGTGAGGTGTTAGACAAACAACTTCATGTCGTTCTCCTGGACTGGCTAATGATCCAACATATATCCACTTCATCAACAAATCTTTATTACAAAAGTTTTGATGGCAGACGTGATTTGTTGCTAGCATGGCATCCGCGAAGGCATGGTATGGGTGGTCGGGTGTACGGAGACTTATGAGGGATTCATGCGTGGCGAACGGGAAATAAATAGTCTCCTCCAACTCCCAAAGCAGCGAGTGATAATTACGATCCCCAAGGCCGAGTGAATTGCTTGCGTCTCGCATAGCTTGGGACGTCGCAGTTGCCCATGCAATGGCGGCGAATCTTAAGCTAGATTCTCTCAGAGCTTGCAGTCGATTCCTCCTCTCCTCCAAAAATAGTGGTTGTGAACCATCTCCCAGAGTTGTGTCCTCTATTCTATGGGCAAGGGTGGTAGCGGCAGTAGCGAGTTCTTGGTCTGTTAGTCTCCATCCAGCTCTACCTGTCTGACGATTGGCAGGCTGGAAGGGGCGTTTAAGCTCGGGATATTCCGTCTGTATACGCTCCTCATCCCCTTCAGCCCACATCCAGATGTCGTCCCCTGATACACCGCCCAGCAGGCGCAGCCAAGTCTCCACCGCAATTTTATGATTTCCTGTGCACAAAAAGAATATAAGACGGAAAATGAAGCACATTCTGGCATATTTAGGCGCCAGAGAAGATGGTTCTGTAGTGTCCTTCATGCGCAGGAGGGCGTTATCATCGGTGAGGCATTTCTTTGAGTTGCTGAGGTGTGCGGAACTAGAATAAATGTCGTCCAAGAAATTCGATGGGTGATATATATCACGAGGACTGATACCATGGGTATCTGATTGACGCACGTCCGACGTCAAGGAGTGCACCTGGGACTCCTGTAGCTGGTACGCTAGTTGAGGAAGGGAGGAAGCAAGGTGATTCAAGTGGATGTCCATGGTGATGTTTGATTGTAAAATTCTGCGCTCAGCTTTATAGGACATAGTTGACTGCAGCACTTCCGGCTTCGATATTTTTGTCCATAAGTGCCTCTCGCAGGAGCCGAGTTTCATGCTCTGCACATCGGTCCGTACTGGCCTCAAGGGTCCTTCTCCACCATCTGTGAACTTAACATGCCATCTGCTTGTCATGTATGTGACTGCTGCTGTGCAGACACGCCATGATGACAGATATTAAAGGGTCCTCCTCCTTCTCTTTGTATCGGGTTTACCGGTACCGTGAAATAAAACTGTATCCATAAGATTGCAACTGTCCGCAGTAAATCACGCGTACCAGCAATAAATAATTGAAACGTTCACGTTCGTTGCTAATTGCATGTAGTATTCGCTGGTGATTTATCTTAGGAAGGACTACCTTACCTCTTACCTCATAGTCAGTAGCCGTGTATTGTACACGAAAGACGAAAAAATACTCGAGTACTCTCGGATGGGATGTATGTGAATACATGCAAGCAAGCTCCTGTTACTATCATCTCATCACGCTCAATAAAGCCGCAACTGTAATTGGTGAAGTGTCCTACATACATACACCCGGACATGCTCACGATTTCGGCGTGTCTAGTAAATTTTGTAATTGATGGTTGATATATGATGACCACTTGTTCTATTTTCAGCTGAAGATATTGTCAGTAGAAGGAGGACCCTTAGCATTCGCGTGCTGTTTTCATTTTCGGGACGGAACCCGCAACTGAGCCTAATTCTAAGGGTCCTCCTTCAAGCTGATAATACTCTTCTCAGTCAGTTTTGCGAGTATTAAGTGGCCTCACATATCGATTTCCATCAACTGTTGTTCCCTCACCACCCAGATTTCCGCTTCCTCAATTGTCTGCTGCCATTATGAATCGCTTAAGAACATTCTCTTATTTTCTTCTTGAGCTGGGCCTTTCTATTACGACGTATGAGGAGGTGGTAAAAGCAACTAGCCAGCCCTCATTAGTCAAGCCTCTGGTAAAGCAATTAGCAGAACTTCGAAAGATTGCCTTGGCCATCGTGAGTTGCCGCAGACATATGTTAATGTTAACGATTTGATTAATTCCAAAAAATATTATAGCTATTTGCTGTTCTGGCGTATGTGTTCATAAAAACATGCTCTGTTACAATGGCTTGAACACCAAATTTTGTAGCTTCTATATTCGAGATGGAAGGACTGTTGCGGCTGGTTGGACTGTCGCATTTATATTGCTAACATGGAATATATCATCATTATATGATGGAATTGGCCATGAAACATTTCAGGTATTGCCCTCAGACACCCTCTCAATCCCTACTATACATAAATAACAATGACGAATTTAGATGCGTGTGCAAGCTATCGGGCCTGGATCATTTACTCTGCTCAATGCACTGCCAGGATTCGTCGTGCGCGTTATTCTTACTGTAGAGGTGATCAACACATCACACTCTACAACGATAGGAGTTCTTCTGGTCTTTATTATGTCGTCACCAGGTTTGTTGCAGATCATAGGAAACGCTTTCGAATTGTACGATTCTTATGTACGTGCGGCAGATTCGATCCACGGCAGGTGAGTTGAAGCATCCATGCATCTTCTGCTGCGCTAATATCCGGACCTGTACCATAGCCCAGCCTGAATAGTATCGTGCTTGTTATTTACTGTATATCGACATAGAGATTTCACAAGATAGATTGTAGTAGACTTTGTAGACTTAAACAAGCATGATTATGGACTTGACGACGATTCAACGTTTGCTGGTGTATGTCATGGCCACGCTGTATGATCCCCAAACGACTTGCTGTTAAAATCTCTTCTATGACGACAAGCAGATTTGTGACTTGCAAAAGTAGGTCATGAAATCAGTTCACAGCATTATCTCATTAACGAAATAGAAGAGCCTACAAAGGTACCTCAATGTCATTGAGCAATCAACTCCAATACGCGATCATATATGGATCACCTACGAACCTATTCAAACCAAATGAGTAAGAATTCGAACAGGCGAGGAAGGATGACGTACGGACTCTAAGAGCGACGTAGCTACACCTGCATTCCACTCATTGGACATCCGCAAGCGTCTCAAAAGACACAATCGCCACGTCCTCTGAACCCAGGTGCTCACTTGTACACATCCCTTATACCGCTCTTCAACCAACAGCATTATTGAGTCCGCACCTTCGCAATACCAGTCCAGAACCAGCTAAGAATCCAAGACCGCAACCCAAAAGCAACAAATCCACAGTTGAATGATGGGAATGATGACGAAGGGCGTGAGGTAGGAAAGCAGGAGGGACGAAGCGCTCAGCGGATGGTACATTGTAGTGCGAGGCCTTGATGACAGTAGACTTGGCCCATTTCCCCTGAAGATGGTGCTGTGGATGGGGAGCGTCAGCGACCAAATGCAAAACAAGCGAAGTTCGAGAGAAAAGAAATATCAAGAAGGAAGGGAAGTAATGGCTAAGGGATGTGTAGAATGGGAGAGGGAAAGGCAGGAGGGGCAGGGGGAAAGGAAGAGGGGCAGGGGGAGAGGAAGAGGGGCAGGGGGAAAGGAAGAGGGGCAGGGGGAAAGGAAAAGGGAATCATGGAAAGAGGAAGGAGGTGGCCGTGGAAGTGTGTAGATGGAGGAACAACAAGAAATGCAAACGGAAATACGACGGTAACAAGAGACAGTACGCACTCGAGCTCGACCTTCTGAGACTTGAGCTTGTGGCGCTTGAGGGAGCGGAGATAACGGCGGATGCGACTGACCAGGCGCTGGATCTTAGGACTGGACAAGCGGACGTAGCATAACGAGTGAGGCCGTGTGAGCAAAGTGAGTCAGCAGGCGTATCGATAGGACGAGTAGGCAAAGAGCGAGGCAAAAGCAAACGAGAGCAAGAGCAAGAAGCAAAAAGAATACAAACGTCAGTTAAAATCAAACAAATTCGTGCTTTACACTCACTCCTTAGTGTACGGCTTCGCCTCATGGTCCTTCTCTATTCTGAACCTCCTTCGCCACGACATACTTCATAACATCGTCGTATAACAACATCCTTTTCGCTCAAATCGACGAATCCACTGGTCTCTTTGGCCTCTTAGTCCGACGCGCTTAGGGAAGACGGTGCCAGTGAGTCCATGGATCTAACCCTCCGTACTTAGCGATGACCGAGGCAAGCACCGCGATATCAAGACCAATGATGCAGGAGCGGACGGATTTGCGCGTCGTGTCGTGCGGAATAGTTGAAGTGAGGAGGTGGCTACATAAGGAAGACACCTCGTTTCATGGGGACTTCTTGCTTGTTATTGTCCCAACTGACGCAGATGATGTGGCCTTTCCATTCGCTGCTCGATAGTTCTTGGGCGATCCTCTAGGGTCATAGAACACGCAGCTGCATGGGGTGTTAGCACAGATAAAGGAAGGAGGGAAGGATGGGGACGTACTAGCACCTCTCCTCATCAAGGTCGATAAGCTCTTGGGCCCGGTCGTGGGGTCTGAAGGGCAGCCAGTGGTCTAAGTAGCAGAAGTGGCGAGGGCGCGGGGATGTACAAAGCGTCAGACCAACGATTATCAGATGCAGAGATACGGATGGACCTGCATGGCGCAGAGCCGCAAACCCAACGATCGGCGCCAAACACATCCAAAAATGATCGCAATTATGGTATCGACTTCAGTAGCGACTGCTCTCAGTTCTGTTCAACGGTGACGAGCAATATATTCCTCCCTCTCATTCCACACACCCTCTTGCAATCCATCCTCCTCTGAGTCGTGGTTGTGGATGGTGGCTCGTAAGCCTATGTAACATATCAGGAAAATGGACGCGCTGGAATCGCACACAGCGCAACTTCCGTTGGACTATCCGTCCCATTATACCTTCAACATTACAGGTTCTATAGCGCCGTTACTCTGGGGAACAACGCCAGGTCCTGCCGTGCTCCATTAGAAATCGTAGCTACCGCTACAGCCCGTCCTCTGCTCTTTTTGTCATCTCTTCGTCCTCGGTCTTCTCTCTCATCCCACAATCCTACCCTATGAATAGCTCGGTCCCCCTTCTTCTACCATCCCATACCCTGTCACTGCGCTTACACTTACTCCCCGCAGAGAATTATCGGTAACAAGCTAAGACCACGACGGAATGACACTCCCCATGCACTACGAATCTGTCCAAGCGAGCGCCATCCTCCGCCTTCGCACTGTTAGTACCATCCTCTCGAGCTTTATTCATTTTCTTTCTCAACATCGACTACCTATCTTGCTGAACGCTTTCTCGTATATCACCCTCAGTAAAAACGAAAGTCAAGTGTAGCCATACTGCGTCGTGCTGCAGTCAAGTAGTAGTCATGTAATAGTCACTCTTTTCCATTTCTGGACATCACATGTCCATCGGGACCTGCTGGATAAGCACTTAGTGCATGATGGGTTTTCAGACTTTGCTCGTTCGCAACTTGTTTGCTATGTACACCCTTACTCTCCCCTTCTCTTCAACTTTTCCCTCCCAGTGTGTCAAAATGCTAGGTGAGTAATGTTGTTTTAGAAACTACTAACTTATATTCTGTAGCCCTCATCACACTGTGGTCTCCTTCTCACGAACAGAGAATCAGTGTTTTAATAACTTGCAGATATTGCCACGAACACACAACACAATCGCCAGACCGCATGTGCAGAGCTGAAGTTGTGTAGGGGATGGATGGGCCAAGGTGGGGAGAGGGTAGGGAACAGAGGTGAGATCGACACCAGCATGGTCAGTGTTCCTGTCATCACCTCAACACCAATACTAACCAATGGTCCCATCACCCCGTCAACTCCAGCGCTGACACCAGCTTGAGCACAAGCACCCATCACCACCTTCACCATCACCACCTCCACACCAGTGACAACACCCCCGCCACCGCCTTCATGCCAGCACCGACTCCAGCAAGGCAACGTGAGTGCTCTACTCATCCCGACCTCCACCATTGGTGCCAGCATAGTCAACACCCCCATCACTACCTTATGCCAGCACTGGCAATGGTCCAAGTGCAGCTGCCCACCACCACCTCAATATTCAATGCCATCACCAACATCATCAAGATAAGTATCTCATGACAATCACTGCTGCTCACCCCACCTCTACCGTCAATGCCAGCAAGGTCAGCACCCTATTACCATGTCAATACCAGCATCGACACTAGTGTAAGTGTAGCTGCTCACCCCCCTCCACCTGTGATGCCAGTCGCCCAACACTCCTATCACAACCTCTCTTGGATCAGGTACGCTAGGTTTATACACATTGTCCTAGTTTTACATGCTATGGATGCTTGATACTTTTCTTTCGGCATTTATGTAGATGTTATCTGTATTTTTCATATGTAATTGTAACTAGACAAATATATGATTTTTACTTGACTATTATATGACTACCAAATGAAAATATTGGGAGCCAAAACCTGCAAATTTTTTCGATGTTTTCATGACTATTTGATGACTGCAACTTGACTTTATGTGACTATGATAGTCATGTTCGTGTAAATATAACTGCATTTAGTCAAGTTGTAGTCAAGTTGCCATAATGCTTGACTAATCTTGACTAATACCTGACCAAAACTTGACTTCGGTTTTTACTGAGTATCACCCCTGGACCAGTCAACCCTGCATCATTAGCAATAACTCTGATACATATCTTTCCACTTCAATCTGTTTAGGCATCATGAATCGCGTTATAGGTTTTAAAATAGTTCAACGCGTAGGGCTGCCAACTGTAACCGTACAATACGATTATACGGGCACCGTACCGTCAGCGATTATTTGAAGCTGCTGACGGTACGGGTAGCACCCGTTTTAGACCCGTCAAAAACGGCCGTTGACGGCCCGTGTACGGCTGTTTTTTTGCGCTTAAAATAAGGGGGCAGTTGTCTAGTGTAAACACCAGACAGCTAAGAATTATTGGCAAAGAGCGATGAGAGGCGCCTTCCCGATGGAGATATCAAGCAGGTGGGTTGAAAGGAACGAGCAATGCTGTGTGACGGATGATTAACATACATGCTTTTGTAGAATGTTTACAATATGGATAGTTTTATTACAGAAGGGTATCCCCCACTGTGGAATTGGTACACCTTCTGGATCCTATTGCACATATATACTCAGAAGATTTGATTAGACAGCTTGTCTTTTGGCATGTTGTTTCAAAGAAGGTCATTGGTTGGTCCGAGACTTCGGCATACGCTGTCGAAGATGACGTCGACAATCGGATTTTTGTCTATCAACAATTGGACCATGTTAAGCTGTTTTCCATTTTCATTTCCATCTAAAAGTGGGTCGAATGAAACCTAATTACTCATCATCAATGAATTCTTGATGTAGAAATGGCAACGTGAATACCCTGAAATTGATCAACTAGTCCAATCCAATGGTCTTACTGAAAAATGGGAAATTATTTCACAGAAGATTCAACGTTATGCACAACTTTACAAACCAATATACCTCGAAAAACAAAGGGCATTGCAATGGCTCTTGTCGCCAATTCTCCACAACCAGGACCCTGATCGTATCAAATTATTTAAGATAGAAGTCAAACAAATTTGCCAGATACCTGACTCGGAGGAACTATTGAGCTACAAGGTGGAAGAAAGCTCAAAAGAGGATGAATTAGAATGGTGGATGCCAGAAGGGGATTCAGAGGAGAGTTCTGAGGAAGATGAATTAGGATGGTTCACACCAGAGGAACAACTATTGTAGTTTAATGTCGAGCTGTTATCATTCAGTTATCAAACAGTAGTACCATAATGATTATCTATTCAACCAATCCCTGTACACCGTAGCAGAGTGGAATGTATTCAATTGCTTATGGCTCAATAGTCCAGTGTTTTCCAACAGTCTTTATGGGCTACGTATTGCATGAGACCACAAGGCGATTAACGTTGACAGCATTTGTACCGAATGCAGCCTATTTAAATTTCAACTGATCCGGGGACTAGGTATATAGACAAGTGATAGCGTAGCTCATGAATCCCTCATGCTAGTGTAATTTTAGATTTAGATGTAGTACTTCGCCTCTTCCTTCGTTACACATCTCACAGCCGACTCGGATGCGATGCCACTCAAATGAACATCAAACAAACAGACTTGGCGACGAATACTCAAACATTGAGAACGAGTACTACTCCATCGACACCTTGCTGCACGATATATATTAAAGTCTACTCAAAATCAAACGCTATTTAGCTTTATACAGTAAGAAAGCATGTGGGCAAGTGGCTTCTGTTTCAAAGCTTCGGATATCTGGTGGTGCTTGGAGGTTGACCGCTGAATTGATTAGATGTCATCTAAGAATCTATAGCTAAATCAGCAGATTTACCACAAAAAAGCATACTAGACCAGCTATACTGGAGGTATATATAATATAGGACGTTTCCAGCCCACTTCATGTCCATTCTCTATCATAGGTTCAACAAATCCACGAAACACCCACGGGCAATCCTCCTTAGACCCAATATCGCCGTCGCGATCTCCCTGGCATTGAGACCACCTCATTCCGTATCCATCTTCCACTCTCACTTCATAAACCAGAACTTGGTGAGGCAGCCAGTGCAGATTTTTCCAAGTCGCTGCATTCATCACTTTCCAGAACAGAGACAGCGCCTTTTCGTTGATAATCGCGACAGGACCTGACGGCGTTCCCCACCATCCAGCGCTAGCTTTTTTACGCTTCTTTTGATTGGCCTCATCCTCGTCTGGAAGGGAAGGTTCGGATCGATGTGAATGCTTGGACCAAGCGCGAGCACCAGATGTTAGGCCAGCGCTATTAGGGACAAGATATGCAGCTAAGCATGTATCGACAGAGGGGGGTATAGTGCCTAATGCAGATCCAATAGTATATGCCAGGCCACAAGAAAGGTGAAGAAATAAGGGAGTTTGTGTCTCTTCTCCAGATGCCCCAGTGTGAATCAACTCTAGTACTCGAGCACGTTCTGATGCAGCCGAAGGAAGCTCTGCCATACCATAGCAACGGGGATTTGACATATCATTGACAGTTTGAGGTGGGGTAGACCCAAATTCTGCATTAATCATCACAGGTTTTATAAATCTGAGAGAGCTATACGCGTAGTGAAGCCGGGAAAGGCTTAAGTGGTGAAAGTGAACGTACGAAAGAAGGCCTCGTGGCTCATAGGTAGTTGTATTTGCTTTTGTTTTCAGCCAAGGCCGTTGGCGATCTATTTATACACTCACCGACTCCGGTAACTTGGCAAATACTTCCGCGTCGATCTCAATGGCTTTCTAGCGCAAGATCGAATAATAAGTACTAATATGAAGCGAGGCCTATACTTTCCAGCATCAATTTAATCCAAGCACTATCTCTGAACCATTTATTTGCATTGAATTGTTAACTGTGAATTCCATGATCGACGCCGAGCAACCCGCGTTCGTACGAGATTATCGGAGGCCAAGCCCGTTTCGTCTGAGTAAGTTCGTCGGGATTCTGCTTCTTTCCCCTATCGAACAACCTTATCTCTCAAGTGATCATTTGACCTATAGGGAAGAGATAGCAACTTCGCGACTCTAATCTGTGCCCCAAATGTAAGCATGGCATACTTACGACGAGCCATCTGTTTATATACTGTCCGACATTAAGAAACATATCGTTTCTTAATAGCTTCTTTTGCTTAACGGCTAAAGTGTACCAGTTGCGTTCGGACAGGCAGCAGGCTTTCACCAAAGAGGTAAAGCGTCTCTATTTTCTTTGCATTTGTACGCCCTCTGAGACTTGTTAAATTGATGGGACTTTGAGACTGTGCAGTGAGATAAAACGCGCCAAATTCTATACAAGCTAAAACCAGTCTCTCACTAATACAATAGTCATAGTATATAGTCACAGATTTTACAGAGCGGAGGACGGATTCCTGTCCGTTTGCGTTACAGGAACAACTTGTCACCCTAGTGGCGTGCTGAGAAAAACCACAGGTACTTATCTGACATGCTATAGATAAGAGTACATGCAACAGGGTCCTCTAAAATCAAATTCGCTTGACAACATTCCGAATTGAGACCTCGGGCAGCAGAAATAGATTCTACATACTATGAAGTGACGGTTTGTGTAGAAAATAGATGACACCAAAAACAGCAGCAATTGAAATAAGGGAAAGAGGTACAAGAATTTTTCGGAGAGGTTCTGTTATTTCTGGATAGTATTGAAAGTATAAACAACACCATGGGAAAGATAAGAAATATCCTTGGTAAAAGAAGAAAGGACATCAACAAATGGCGAATTTAAACGGCCGATATTTCCGACAAACATGCGACCGAGTCAAAGTAGAGGAATCGTGATTCGTTAGGCGACATCGATTGATTGTCGAAGATTGGAATCCCGCCGGATGTTTTAACTACTCAATGTAAGTATCTACCACTTTGTTCCATTTTCTTACTGAAAATCATTTCGCTATAGTTCAAAATTTATGACATGTATTACAGTAGTGTTGATTTTTTGTGCGTTCTTGAGCATTAGAACCTGCCCGAAATCCGCGCTCGCCTTGTGTCGAATTCCAAATTCAGAAGTTATTTCAATTGATTTTAATCACGTGGTCAACACGTGGTGATAGTCCCGCAAGCGTTTTGTTTTTAACTCTGCCACAAATTTGTGTACAAAGTGAACTGCGCAAAGTTCCAATTCAACGGAATCTACGTGTCGTAGAGCCTCCAAGCACCTTTACCGCATCTTCTCCTCTATCTTTCCTTGCCTGACTAGGTTGACCTTTTGAGCGATTTCCAGTTTTCTATCAGCGTAAGAACGAGTGCATTTAACTGATATCAAGATCGACGCTTCAGGGAAATGTTACCTCCCGCACACACTACGAGTTCCCGCCACATATCTGTGAGTTTAACCCTCTTGAATCAGGAACGCGCTTGACGAGATACGGTTATGATTAGACAGCCAACCCCTTGTGTGGGAGAGATTTCTCTTGACATTCCATCGCGCTTCTTTTCCTTATCTTCAAAGCATATGGGTGTACGAGATAAGCGTATATATAAAGACTCCACAACATCGGGATGGCCTCTCGTATCAGCTGTGTGTGAGAAGCTTCAACCTGAGGCAACCAGTCGCAACTTGGACTTTTACCTCGCCGCCCTCTTTGTCAAACACGATCGTCATCATGGCCGACACGGTTCTACCTCAAGGCGCTGGCTACGGCGTCGGTAAGCCGCATTACTTCTAATATCTGTGTTTTCTCAACTGATCGTATGCTTTGCATCATGTAGTCGTTGGTATGTCGACCATGCGAGGTAATGATCGCCGTATCTCATGCTCTGATTCTTTTAGGTATCGGCCTATTTTTCAGTGCCTTCATG
>JASFCW010000302.1:0-13210 GCA_036936985.1 Crucibulum cyathiforme
GAAAATAGATATGCTAGGATTGATTTAGCGGCATCAGGACCGAGTTTCCGAGTACAGAGCCATGTGAGGCTCGTCACCGTTCTTATGCTGATTGAGGTAGTGATGCAAAAGTTCGGTTCGATTTGGTTGTTTGACAATTTTCTCTGAACCTAGAACTGGATTTTGAGTCCGGTTCAGGTATTTTCCTGAACGCTGAACTGAACCATGGGTTCAGGTTCAAAAGGGTTCGGTTCGAGTTCAATGGGGGTTTGAACTGTAAACCGAACTTTATAAATATAAAATTACTTGAATTCTCTTGTAAGGCATCCAGAGAAAACATAGTTGGTGGTAGAGTTGTTACAGAACACATGTTAATTAATCTTCGTCCTCAGAAGCAAAATCTTTATCATCCAATTCTACAATCACAGCGTTAACATATTCTGTAGCCTGATAGACTGCTGCAATGTGACTATTCTTATATGTACTCTTGGGAATTGACGCACTGAGAATACAGCTCACCTGCTGACTTGAATTTTATATATATATAAAGTGAGGCTCGTTCAAATATAGAAAGTATCAAAATGAGAGACAAAGCTACTCTTTTTCTATGCCATAGGATTGACGATCCTGTCGTTGTGGATTGTGTCCGTCTTGCATTGGCTGGCTCGAGGACTAGCGAAAGTTAGTTGATGTGCGCCACAATAATTAGGAACCAGGACATCTAGAAAAATTATCAGCACTCATTATAGTGAAATCGAGAATGCCCACATCCTAAAAAGTTGATTTACAAGCCTGAAACACGTCGACGTCGTCAGTGCTGTAGATGGTGGTGAAGAGGAGCACTTAGGGGTCTAGCCTGGTCAAGGGGAGGTACTATCTTCATGCAAGCATTTACCTGGTTCGAACGCGTTCGGGATTTTCTTCAATTCTCTAAACCTTGAACTAGACTTTACGTTCGGTTCGGTTCAAGGGTCAAATTCTGAATTGGACTTATGGTTCCGTTCGGTAGGTTCCAGTTCGAACCAAAGTTCAGAACGGAACTTTCGCATCACTAGTCTGTACCACTTTTCCATCTTACAAGCTGCAACTTTCAGGCCAAGCCAGGCCTGCACACCACTAGCAGCCTATATGGTCGTTTTGATATATAAATGCACTGTAATGAGAGCTCTGCAATTGATACATTAATTACTGTAGTACAGTCTCGTTCTGATATATCAGAGCTCAGCTAAAAATAGCTGGTGGTGGTTCCGGTTCACTAGCTGATAAATCGCTTATAAATCTCTGCTTAAAATAGCTGTACTTATGACGTGCACTTGGCATTCGCTTAACTGCTTACGCATCGCTTGGCGAATGGAGATATGGACCGTACAGCATCTTGCGGCGTGCTCAGTTTCTTATGCAATTCTCAATTCGTAACTGAATGGTGCAGAATGACACAACATTTTCGATGATTAACAATTTAGCTTTTTCAATTAACTTTTCCCTTACTAATTTAATTTTACTTTACTTTTGGTTGGCAAAGTTAAATTGGTCAAGTTAATGTTAAAAAAAGTTAAAGTGAATTTAACCGTATTAACTTGAACATTAAATTTTCCCTTACTAATTTAACTCTACTTTACTTTTGGCAGTAAAAGTTAAATTAGTCAAGTTAAAGTTAATTTTGACTTATTAACTTGAACATGTAAGCAGTTTATATGGCCATGAATACTGCACATTGTTAGTAAGAATGGTCATCATAATGCTCTAAGTCATGTCTGTGATGAATTAGAAGTCAATTGGACATTTTTCTGTGGCAACTAAACTCATAGGAAATTATTTTAGCTTATTTATGGGCATTTAGTTGGTAAAGCATACATTACTGGGTGACTCTTGCACTCAGACACTAAATATAAGCAGCATGAAACCTCTAGGGAGTGCTTATTGTTCATACATAATAAATAGTACATTTTACAATGGATATTGAACTCTCAGGAAATCATTCAGGCCTTAATTACACAGATTTAGTAGGTAGAAGTGCACTAGTTATCAGTCTATTGTAGTGTAGCATAATATGACTGAAATACATCTCTAGAACTTATAAAAGTGTATTGGTTGTGAGTCTTATAATATCCTGGAAAGCACAAAGTTATAGAAAATCAAATAGGTTTGGGTTATACAGATTAGTGGGCAGAATGCAAAGTGTGTTAGTCATTTTGATTTTATTTCATCTCTATCCAGACCTGCATAGAATGCAGTTCAACATTCTGGATGCTGAAAAGCTAGAAGAAGTTACTGAAAGTTAACAATTTAACTTCAAGTTAACCTGAAACTTAGAAAAAGTTAATAAAGCTAATGAAAGTTACAGGTCAGCTTAGAAGTTAATATAGTCATAGACTAGTCAAAAGACTACTGAAGTATTTTGATGGCCACTATATACTTATAACATATTCAATAGACTGATAAAAAAAACCCATGTAAAAATTTACATTGTCAGTATGAAATTAATACAATTAATGGACAGCACAAAGAAAAAACTATAAAAGCATATTGGCAGGTACTAGATAACTATTTAAGCATTCAATAGAACGATGAAAACACCACAGAATACTTACATGATCAGTATGGAAATCAATATACTCAAAAGACTGTAGAAGAATTTTCAGTCACTAGAACTATTAGCACATTCAATAGATCAATCAAAAGGCAATAATAAAACTTACATGATCAGTATAGAAATTGATATAGCTAATTGACCATTCAAAAGACTATAAGAAACTTACATGGTCAGTATAGAATTAATACAGCTTATACTCGCGCCCACCAAAAGTGTCCGCATTTGGACATTTTCCCACGGTTTACTTTACTTTTTTTTCCATCTTTGTCGCGACATACAGTAGCGAGAAGAACATATTTATTTATGAGACTTAGGATAATAGTATATATACTACTTATGTATATTTATGCAAAATTAGAAGTTGGTAAGCCCACCCATTACTGTCAAAAGCTCCGAAATATAATTTGTCTTTCTTGCAATATACATATTCCTTTATTCCACTGGTACCTCCTCCCATACAGCTATAACAGCCTTATAAAACCCTTGAGTACTTAGAGTAGGATGTAATAAATGATGTACAATAATTTTTAAGTCACAATAATGTGAGCAGATTGTGGAAATATCGAGAGATTTTTCAGCATGGCAGACAGTTAGCAGAGTGCAAACAATCCTTCATGGCTTTTCTGGTAAAAAAAAAGATTTTCAAGGAGAAATTTAAATGTTAAATAGAGATCTTTATCCAGAGAGAATTTCTGTGAAGTTTCAGCTCAATTGGACACCTTGCCATCTTAGCAATGCAATCATTGCATTCTCTCAACATCTAAGTTTCCTCATCCTGCAAAATCTCTTAGTGTTTCCACAATCAGCTCACATTGACATGACTTAAAAGCTATTGTAAACCTTTGTTTATATCCTCCTCTAAGTACTCAAGGGTTTTGAAAGACTATTATAGTTGTATGGGAGGAAGTACCAGTGGAATAAGTGAATGTATATATTGCAAGGATGACAAATTATATATCGGAGCTTTTGACAGCAATGGGTGTGAATGTCAACTTCTAATTTCACATAAATATACATAGGTAATACATCTACCATTCTCCTAAGTCTCATGAATAAATATGTATTTCCTGCTACTGTATGTCGCGACAAGGATGGAAAAGCAAGAAATGTAAACCGTGGGAAATGTCCAAACGCGGACACTTTTGGTGAGCGCGAGTATGCAGTAGGCACCGAGTTGAACCGTTGATTTAAAGAATTGAGCGGCCACGAATCAGTCGGTGCAGAAGCCTGGCCATGAGAGACTGCCATGAGCTAGTTGCTTGTCAATCGAGCATGCCTTCCTGACGGGGACATAGACCCTTCAGGGACCTAATTGATATGTAACAGGGGACTCCAAACTTCCTCAGTGATTATCTGAAGTTAAAAGGCTCCATTATAACTTTTCATTCAAGCGATCGAGACTCTACACATGCACTTGAATGATGCCCAAGATGGATCCGTGGTAAGATAGGCTTCATCCAAATCAGGCACCTTTATGTAAGCAGATAGTCGCACTTCGTTGTATGCACATCTCCTCCACCAATACACGCTAAACTTCATTTCTACTGCCTGAGATATATTCCATGGATCTGTGTCTACATTTCCCAGGAATTTTTTGTCAGAAAATTTTATTACTGATGGAGTAGATACCGAAAAACCTTTTTTTTTTCTAAGTGTATTTCTACTCATTTCAGAGCGAATGGCGAGGACTTCCAAAAATTAAGTCAACATATGGTCATATCACGTGACGTAACACGTGATATACATAGCTGAATTTGAGCTATTACATCTAGATAGGGGAATTTCGACCCTAGTGAACATGTCACACCCCATGACACAGCGGGAGTTGACTTATATATCCCATAGATATATTTAAAATATAACCTACATATCTTCCATTATATAATCTGAATTTTTTCCATGGTTATATTTAAAATATGTTTTATATTACTGTATACCAAAATATTGTTTATCATATCTTCTATATATATCTGATCGATAATATATTTGAATGTAATCAAAATTTTCACACGGTTTATATTTTGATGGTATTCAAAATATTCTCAAATTATCCCCGAGAGGAGCCATCAGTATTATTCAAAATATCTTCAAATTATACCCAAGAGGATAAGAGATCACGGGCTTGACAGTATTAAAAATATGCCTAAGAGAAGTATAGAGATGACGCGTTTGACAAAGGAGCCAGTTTTATTCATAATATCTTCGAAATATCCCCGAGAGGAGTTGATTTGATAGATTATATAAGTCGGCTCAAAATAGCATATGATAGATCTGTATCTGTACCGCAGATCTAGATTGATCTTGAATATTAATGTCTCTCCGCGTCAGGCCTTAGCTCGAATGCCATGTTGTCAAAATGTTAATTATATGTTGTATAAGACATGAGCGTAAATAAAAGGCAAACTGTGAGCGAAGGAAAGTACAGTCGCAAACCACGATCAAGATGTCGGTCATGCAAGCCTACGTCCACACAATACATAGATCGGTAGGAGGAAGTACAGCTATTGTCTCCAAGGTCGCTTTCCTTTTCGCGTTCCTGAGATTACATTTATCGTCTTTTGAGTAGTTATTAATTTTTAAGATCTGTCCGAAATGCGGAGTGTCGTTATTGATAACAATTACTGTCGATGACGAGCCGGGAAATGGAACGTGTGGAGACAATGATGCGAGGTCGTAGTTGGAGGTCGGAGCAGATTTTGAACTAGATAGCTTCACCTCTGCGATCTTGGATGGGAGGGGAGATATCCTGACCACGCCCACATGCCTACCATGCAAAGAGCCTTCTGTAACATCACATACAATGGGATAGGTCGGCTCGACTGCATTGAAGAGCTTGCGCAGCCAGTTGTTCGCTAGCACACATTAATTAAATTAGATATATAGCTTCTGTCCAAAGGATACATACCGGAAGGTGATGTATCTGGTATAAAAGAAGATGAAGCCGCCGCTGGTGAAAGAGATGGGGCAGGCATTGAATTTGAAGCTGATACGATGTTAGCATACTGTTAGCATAACCACTACGGATCTTACAGAGCTCATTGCGCTATTCCTGGCTCCAAAGAGGGGTGAAAGAACTGGGATCCCATACGGGGGTTGTGGATTGCATAGCAGTGGGTTACGAGCTATCAAGGGTTTCCTGGCACCTGCTCCAGAGCTTATCCCGCTAGAATGGAGCGCGGAATGACGGCCATGGGACCAGATTAGCGGCGTTTGCATTCAGAATCACGGATCGAAAGTGCGGAACAGGAGCCAGTACGACGAGAAGTGGTTGGGAGGAGCTGTAGATGGCGCTTGGACCATGCGGCGTGGGAACATTTAGATGTTGTGTTAACTGTTCAACATTTAAGCTTCGATTTTTGAGTTGCTCAGGAATGTATACCGAAAACTGAAAATTTGCTGAAATGGCTTACAATGTGTGCAAACGTCGGGAACCAGCTCCAGTCTCTTCACGATTGAGTACGAAGAAGCCAAGACGTGGGGTAACACTAGCAGCGGAAGTCCCAGATGTTGGGGACCCTTTTGGCGAATTTACCACACCTCAGGTCAAGCAGATTCGTGCAGAGGGATGCCGAGTGGTGAGAGAGACCATTAGGAGAGCCGGAGTAGTGGAAGCGTGGTGTCGGGATCACAATACGGTATGTGTCTCTTTTCTGGTAGATTTGGATTTATGGACTCATCTTCCTTTGTTTCAGCCTTGTTCAAATTGCGGTACAAGCAAGGCAAGGTTCAAATGCGAGAGGTCATCATCTGATCCACGTTGTAAGACCTTTGTAGTGCGCAAAGTGCGATGCTCGCGCATGGTCGATTTTGTTTTCTTCACACTGCAAAAAGATGGGCGTTTCGGCAAAATATGGAATAAGCATCTTGCCTCCCATCTGAAGACATTATCAGTCAAAACAGCTCGAGCCAAAGGGTTGCTGTCTGGGAAGGACAACGGGGAAGAAGAGGATGAGAGTGAAGAAGAGGACGAGGGGGAAGAAGAGGAGAGGGAGGAAGAAGAGGACGAGGGGGGAAGAAGGGGAGAGGGGGGAAGAAGAGGAGGTGGGGGAAGAGGAAGAGGAGGAGGAGGAGGATGACAAAGAACACACTCATGCAGACCCACCTACCATTATCCCTTGGCATTCTTCGGGGGTGGTACATTCAACAATTTCAACGCGAAGACTTCAAGGAGCTCCCGATGTACGACCCCAGGGTACCGAGCATCAACTCAAGCCTCCACTCCTGTAGCATCTGTTCAAGAAATTGTACCATCTCGCAGTAGCGATATGGACATTGATCAGAAGCTATTCTCAGGCACCAGTGTCGATACTGCTATCTCGATCGACGATGATGACACCATCAAAACTGACCCCAGTACCGCGTGGCATCCCGCAAGTATACGGGAGTTCCTAAAAGAATCCCGTTTCCCCAGCCAGGTCGGCGTGATCGAGAAGTACCTTAAAGAGAGTTCATTTACTCTTGACATGATCATTAACTTTGTCAACGGAGACGAGATTGAGGCTATCGATGGAGTTATTCCGGAATTGGATCGTTACTTTCGTTTAAAGCCCCTTCTCACTCTACCACAGCGAATACTTCTTGCTGACTGTATACTCGCCCTCGCGAATAGGCGTCGGCTTATTCTCGAATAGTTGGTTTATATAATCTCTAGCTGTGTTCCATTGATAAACTGTACTACATTTAGCTAAGTATTATTTCTGTACATCATTTCTTTCTGCAGAATTTTCGGAATTCATAATATCGTTCATCACTCTCATTGGAACAAAGCTGCAATAGACACAAATGAATTCATATGATTCTGGATGAACCAATAGGATCTCAAGCTCTCATCAGGCTCTCTGCCTAGACAGTAGCATGCTCTAAACGTCTTACTAAGGCTTGGATTCCCTCACTCCTCTGAATGGCACTGGGGATTATTGACCTGGTTGGATAAGAAATAGAATCACAACCTTTGTTATAGATAGAAACGAACGTGACAGAACAAAAAAACCACATGTAACTGAGAAACTCTGAGTACTGGCAAGGAAAAGTTGGCCATAAAATCTTCAGATTTCAGCGTGCCGTCTTGGTGCCGTCGGCCAGCATCGAGTTTGATATCAGTTTCGATGCTATTTCCGTGCTTGTTAGTTGAAGAAAGCGGTAGCGAGTCTCGATGAGGCATTGCGTATGAAAATGTAAAGAATGGGATTCGGTATGAAAGTCATGGCGACTCCCGAGCAGCATTAAGCGCGAGTTAAGCGATGTCGTAACAACAGGGCTCTGGCATGCAATGTTTGGCACTATCCTTCTAACCAAATACGCCGAGAACGTTCCTGACGACGAGCACAACCCAAATTCAACCCTAATTAACCCTCTCTTCGTTTATATTGATTTCTCGCCCTTTCGTCTCGCAGAATGTTCGCTGGTAGGAATCATGATCATGCAGACGAAGTTGGATTACGTGAGTCTAACTGAGTCCTGACTTCGGGGATGGTCCATTTGGGTGGATTTGGAGAAAGTGGTGCGTAGAGCCCTTTTCTTTACGTGATTCAACTCTGAACATGAATATTGCAAATACACTCTAATCCAGCCCTGGCCATTCCTTGCATCCTTTTTTTTCAAATTCTATACAAGTTCACCTGTTTGGACTGCGGCTCTACTTTGTGTTTGATGACATTTCTAGCGACGTATCTCCGGTTCAATATGGGCAAGATCCACGTCTCTTACCTGTGTGGACTGCAATGTGCGATATCGAACAGTCTATTGTACGAGATATTTATTCAGGCAGGTTTATGGGATATAGCAGTGCGTACTTTTATCCTCTTTCAGTCGGCTGAGTACTAAAGGTGGTCGTAGTGCATATGAGCATCATGAATGTCAGATCTTCACAACAGATCCACCTTTAGAGCGCAAGTTTCGCTACGTATACCTTTCCTTCCGATACACAGACACTCTTCCACTACAAATAATAGGCAGTAAATGGATCTTAGCCCCAACTCCTAGGTCTAACCTCACATTTCGTCTCTTAAGCGGGCATTCCAGCGTGGTGGTCATTGGTCTACACAAGACCTCTACATACCGGTATATGTTCATCTACGTACCATTATCCGAGCTTCGTCTGCACTGTCAGGTACCCGAACACATGCATTTTTCGAGTGTTAAGTTCGCCCGACGTGCCTCTCATGGTCGTTGCTCCCGGCTAGGTCACTGTCCAGCAACCCTACTTTGTCGACGTGTCGCTCAACACGTCGTAGCCGGCATGGGTACCCTCATTCACAGCTATCATGTTCAATGGGCGGCGAGTTTGATTTGTCCAAAACAGCTCACAGTGCTAGCACGGGAACCATGAAGCGCGGATCGATAGGCCGAGTTGAAGCAGACAGATACGAGTACATGCTTCAACTCTCAGTTATTAATTGAAGCTCACTCGAGACTTATGCACCAATCCATATATCAAGCACGTTGGACTGTTGTGTCTGCATCCGATCACTATCGATCACAGACGCCACTCAAGAAGTTTCGACCTCCAGCCATTCATGCTCACAACTCTGACGATCGCCTAATGCACCTCAGATTGTCATCGATTAATCAATCAACAATCGATATCAAGCCTAGTGGCATTTCTACCTCTCTGCCTCGTTGTCCTTGCCGATGCCTTGAGTATAGTGGATGCCCTCTCACCTGCAGAATAGTACCCAATCTCCCTCTCAACCTCCATTAAGTTGTACAGGCTTTTGAAGCCTTGCTCTTTCACAGAACGGCATTACATGGTGTAGAACGCAGTTTGTGAACAAACTGACGAAGGATGGGACAGTGACACGTATGTGCTCCAGATGTTTAGCAGTGCCGCTCTTGCACCTAGTTATCACAAACATGCAATTATACTCGGCAAGATGTGCAGCTTGTTCAGCCGTTACACCTTCTTGCCTTCGCCTGCGACCGCCTTGGATCGCCTGTTCGATTTTTCATATCGCAGGGGCTCGCATTTCAGCACCATTACCGTCATCGAGACCTCATCTATGTATCTCGGATGTGCAGAACTGCTCTGGAAGTTGAACGTCTAGCATGACGTGCTTAAGCCTTAGTGGCGAATCTTTAAGAACGATCGGACATTTTCCAACTATGTCACTGAATGTTCCCCTTGAACCGCGAATGCGGATGCATTCTGGAAGAAGGGCATTGTGTTACAGGATAAATGGTGTAATACGCTACGTATAGAAGCAAAGAAAACGGGCCAGGATATTGAATGTCAAAAAGTAAACGATTCTCCCTTTTTATGCGTGTTTTGACCACGTTTTCATGTACGAGATGTCCAGCCATTTGTCCTATGTACAACAATACAGTATGTCCATATAATCGAAATTTCACAGCTCGCCCACATCGCCCACAAGCCTATATACCATAGAACACAAAAACCCTCACACGCTTACGATGCTCATGGCGCCGATAGTGCCTCCGAATAAAAGCCTGTACAAAGGCAAATGGTACCCGAGATTAGCTGTCTCTCACAGACAAACGAAACAATTAGCCACATTTACATCAGAACTCCGGCTGATCTAAATTAAACTACTCACGTTTTGCATCGCCGGTACGGAAAGAATCTATTTTTTATTGCTCTTATTCATCCGCTTGCGTAATTTATCTGGTAAGAATATTGATGAACATTTATAAACCAATGAGCTACTCAAAAACTCGCCCTTTAAGCCCATCTTTTGGGAAGAGTCATTGTGAGAGTTGGTGTTAGCGGTGCTGCTAATATTACTAGAGTTGTGGCTCTCCGTGGTCTGACTACTGTCTGTCTTCGTATATGAGCCTGCAATGTCATTTAGTTCACAGCTATCGAGTTTGAAATCGCTTGCGCCGGTAAAGAAAGGTATTTTGAGTGATTAGGTGGGAATGTGGTAATGAATGCCGAGTTCGAAAATACAGTGGACTAACTGCTGCCCAAACGAAAGTAGTATTTTATACACAGGAACACGTTTCTTTAGTCACGTTTCTGAACAGAAATAGAAAGAATAATTGGACATGAAAGTGGTGCGGCCAATAGAATCTAGACGTCGAGCTTTCAGACGGTCGGAGTTTGTGTGATGGATGCCTCAGTGATCATCTGAAAATTAAAGGCTCCGTTATAGCTTCCTCCCAGAAGTTCTTTCATTCAAGCGATCGAGACTCGAAGCATGCACTTGATTGATTGCTCGAGCTGGATCCGTAGTAACTTCTAATCGATGCCTCGTTTAGATCTGCGTAAAGATCAAGTCAAATACACAATTGGACGAGATAGACGGAAAAAGAATATATGTCATTCCCGAATAGCTTATTTTACGTGCTTCATTCTGATTCTAAACCATGCCTGCCAGCTAGAAAGTTAGGGGTAGGTGGCACCAGGTACGCGTCAGTTGCGCGTCACCCTCGCGTCAGGTTTGTGGCATTTCCGTGTCAAACTGCGCGTCAGTGGCCAAATAAATAACACTTGTTTTACATCCCAATATACCCTTGTACCATTAATAGTATATATTAATGCTTAACCCACTTTTTCAGGACTATTCCATTGTCTGAGACACGCAACCATGAATGGGGGTTAGGTGGACGTGCCCGGCTGTCATAACTCGCAACCAAACACTTACAAACGCATACAGTCATGGCCTACAAAGCGCGGACAGCCCACAAATTACCTTTTAAGGGTGCTAATTAGTAGTCGTAATTCTATCATAAGCCATGCATTGCATATGCATACTTTCAATTCTTTATCTATTCACAAATTGTCTCTAATAGCCATTTTTGTTATATATTCACAAATCATCAATTTTTGTTTTATATTCACAAGCTGCTCTCAGGTCACTTTTGTTATATATTCACAAATCATTGCTTTTTGTTTTATATTCACAAACTGTCTCTAATAGATATTTTTGTTTCATATTCACAAATTGCCCTCTCATGTCATTTTTGTTATATATTCACAGTTTTCTACATAATTTTTCAGTTTTATTTTGTCAAACATGCAGTGTCATACATCTACTTGGGGTTGTGGGCCGTTGCAAGCACGGCAATACGAGTCTACATTGAACTCCCTCTGGTCTCCCCCACTATGACACCGGCTGGTGGGCCATGATTGCGGTGCGTCACGTTGTCATCATGCATGATACAAGCGTTGCTGCAAACATATGCCAATAAAACCTAGAAGACTCGGATTGAGCAATTACTCAATTCTGAAGTGAAAATATATTTATGCTTTAATTAATAATGTGTAAAATTTGAGCAATAGTTTACTATCACTTACTCTTCCTTACAGGATTCCAATGGAGTCAATGAGGGCCATCTTGGCAGACATTGCATCTAACATAAATATATTATATAACTAACGATGATACAAAGTGAATAACTACAAAACAACACGAATAATTAAGATAAAACAAATGGTAAATGAAGATGAAGGGAGTGAAGGTGGAGGAGGTGGTAGCAAGGATGAGGTGAGGTAGTGCGGAGGTGTGCTTCCATTGAAGGCAGATGTGGGGATGGGCAGCTGCATGCGTTGAGATGCCTGTCTTACTGTTTTCAGTGCTGACGTTGAGGTAGTGATGGGGGAGTTGGCTGTGCTAGCATTAATAGTGTTTGTGCTGCTGTTATTGGCACTGATGTTGAGGTGATGGTGAGGGTGTTTGCTGGGCCAGCATTGAGGTGGAGGCAGGCTTAGGCTGCTGCGATCACATGGGCCATGCTGACAGTTGAAGGTGCAGGCAGGAATGGGTGGCTGTGCTCTTTGCTGGTGTCAGTACTGGTATTGAAGCAGTGATGGGCATTGGCTGCACTCAAGTCGAGGGTGGAGGAGGGCAATGGTGTTGAAGAGGCTTGTCGTGCTGGTGTTGGCCCTAGTGTTGAGGTGGCAATGAGGGCTTTGGCTGCACTAGCATCCAAGGTCCACACTGTTCCCTGCCCTCTCTTCACCTTGGCTTATGTACCCCCTATGTGTCTAAGCTCTTCATCTGCATTCCAGTGTTTGTGTGTGGTTGTGGCGACGTTTGTAAGGGATGCAGATGCTGGCCCACATCTCTCTTCTCAAGGAGGGGCCAAATAAAAAGAAAAAGAAAAAAAAATGAACACTTTACTCTGTTGTGGGCAATAGGAAGAGAGCAGAGAGTGGGACGAAAAAGAGAGGAGCATAAATTTTACATCACGTGGAACATTCCCAAAAAAAATCATAGTGAGCAGGAAGAAATCAGGAGCGCAATCTTACCAATGACAAATATCCATGCTATGTCTATAAAAGGTGATTCTTGAGATGCCATGGTGGCAGTGCATTCTGCTGACATAAAACTTTTGCTCACTTCTGATGTTGGACAAAATGCCCTACTAAAAGTCCCTAAAAGAATGATTCTTATTACATAAGACTTGTAACTCGTGCCTATCAAAAGTGTCCATGTTTGGGTGTTTCCCATGGTATACTTTTCTTCCTCTTCCCTCTTCATCACAACATACAGTAGCGGGAAACACATCCCACTATATTAAAAGACAATGGTCCCCATTTGGTGCGTGTGAATTGCTGTATATGGTCTGTGTGAACGGCTGTATATGGTCCGTGTGAACGGCTGTATATGGTCCGTGTGAACGGCTGTATATGGTCCGTGTGAATCGCTCTATTTAGTTCGTGTGAATCATTTTATA